>JAREIK010003043.1:1064215-1271205 GCA_029783825.1 Sapria himalayana | reverse complement strand
TTTTTCTATCCACTCACCATTAGCTTTTTGAGACCTTTTATTCCCAATTTTTGATTTTTGATTTTCGCTATTGTATTAAAAACTTCGTGTTCTTGTCTCCATCTTTCAACCATTTTATTTTAGCCCTCTGCTTCCAGAAGACCTCTTCCATGTGCATTCTAAGCCTTAGTTCTGCTTTAGCTTTGCTGACTTTTATTCTAGTTATATCATCTTGCTTATTTTCATATTCTATTTCTAAGATTGTTACCTTCTGCTCTGCTTCTTGAATTTTTCCAACTATGTTACCAAATACCTCCTTATTCCACTTATTAAGTGCCTGACGTAACTCCCTCAGTTTTTTTCCTAATATCTGTATGGGGTTACCTGATGCCAGTTTTTCCCATGAGTTTCTTACTATTATCTCAAAATCCTTATGCATGCCCCACATATTTTGAAAGATAAATCCATTCCATTTCGCGTTCCTTTTTTGATGGGTTATCAAGAGCAGGGTATGATCTGAGCAAGTTCTACTTAGATGCCGGACTTTAATCTTTCCCATTTTATCTAGCCATTTCGCATTAGCTAGTACTCAGTCTAGTCTCGACCAGATTGCTCCTCTTTTCTTCCCGCCATTACACCAAATGAATTTTGAACCTAAGTATTCTGTCTCTATTAATATTGCACTGGCAATTGCTTCATTAAATTGAGCTATTGCTACCGAATCAGGTGGCCTGCCTCCCCTTTTCTCGGTAATGCTCCTAATAACATTGAAATCCCCTCCTATAATCCACGAGGATTTTCTCACTTCTATTATGTCCAGCTATTTCCAGAGTGTTTTCCTTTCTTCTTTACCATTGCTAGCATAAACTACCGAGTAGATAGTCTCTGTGTTCTTACCTATTTTAAAACTAATTATTTGATCATGTTCTTTTACTATTTCAATGTCCATTGAGTTATTCCACATAATCCATAATTTACCCTTTTGATTCGAAAATGCCTTATGAAGGCCTATTTTCGTTTTATATGTCTCAAATTGGTTTTTATCTACCATTGGTTCAGCTAATGTGATAATTTTAATTTTATGAATTTTAATTAAGTTTTTAATTCTATTTATTGTGGGAGTGTTCGCTACTCCTCTTATGTTCCAGTACAAGCTATTCATTTTAAGTGTATTTTGCTTGGGCCCTAGTTATACATTTTGAATCATATTTCATGTTCAAATATTTTTTTTCCTATTTCTTTGCGACTTGTTAGCAGTCGGTGGGACTTGTTCTAACTTCTTTCTTCTATATAACTTTTCTAAACTTCTTTCTAAGGATTTTATTTCTTCCAGTGCTCTTTCTTTGCTATTAGGCACATTCCTGGCTGTTTGCTTTCCCATACCCTCGAATGATGCATTGAAATCCACATGTTGATTTTCATTAAAACTGTTGGCCATTGGCCAGCTTTTTGAATCAAATTCCTCTTCGAACAGTAGATCATCCTCTTCCCAGTTGTGCTGCTCTATGCTTTTTTATAATTGTTTCTTCTTTCTTTTCCTCCTAATCTTTATACTTTCCCTCTCTCCTTTTTCTATCCCTTCAATCGGAATACCCTCTAGCCATTTTCTAATATCCTCCATCCTACCCTTACTTAAGTTTTCCTCCTCTATCCTCCCCTCTCATCTTCCTACCCTTCCTATTTCCTCCCCTTCCTTCCTAAAATCCTCTATTTTTCCCTCTCCTATTCCTTTCTCCTTACTTTTTTCTCCCTCACCTCTAACCTCTATTTCTCTAATCGGTTCTGTTTCTCTCTCCTATACCCCTTTCACTATTTTTTCTCTGCCCTCCTGCCTCCTTTCTCCTTCTCCCTTATTATTCTCCTTTCTTATTCATGCCTTATCCTCCTTCCTTCTTCCATCAGGTGCCATGCAATCTTCCTTTGTGTGTCCCATTTTGAAACATTTTTGGCAATAACAAGGGGTTGATTCTGGAAGTATTTCTTGCCAGAATCCATGGTCGAGGTCCTTACCAACCCATATTTTTTTCGGTAGAGGAAGCTTACAATTAATTTCAATAAGTATTCTGGCCATACTTGGCCTTGTCATGTAGGCTGTGGCTTCATCAATAAGCCACAGCTTGCCTAAATAGAGAGCAATGGAGTGTAGGAAATGCTTGCTAAACAAGTGTATGGGGAGCTTTGGTAGAGAGAACCATACCAGGGCTTGGGCAGATTCTTGAGTTGGTGAGAATTCTGGCGTCCACTTGAGGATGCGCATAGGAAAACCAGAAATTATCCACCGCCCTCTCATCCAAAGCCTAAGAAAATCATCTTCCTCCTTGAGCTGGAAGAGGACGTGTTTCCCGTCGAAGATGGCGATTTTTACCACTTGCTTAAGCTTTAATGCCACAATGAATGCATAAATCTCTTCATAGCTCGACTTACCATGCGAAAACTTGCCAATTAGTGTAAGCTTGAAGGGTTCGGCAAGTTTCGTGAATTCTGCCTCGGTAAACAACACTACAGGCGACGCCTCTTTAGCATTAAAACATGGAAACAGGAGCGCGATCTCCTTAGAAATGGAATTGAATGATTTTTTGTTGAATAATAGATCCGAATTATCCATTTTGGCTTAAGATTGAGCTCAAATTGCACAAAAATGGTGGATTCCCTCTCTAAAAATGAGCTTTCTCTCTCTAGAAGTTTGAGAGCATTTTCAGGTCTAGGCTTTCTTCATCAGAGATATTTCACCTTATTCTTCTTCTATTTTTTCTTAGTCACCCCCTCTTTCTTCTTCTTCTTCTCCTCATTCTTCTCCCCCTTATTCTTCTTTTTTCCCCTTCTTCTTCTTCTACTTCTTTTTTTCCTTCAACTTTTTATTCTTTTTATTTTTATCCTTCATCTTATTTTTATTTTTCTCTTTCTTCTTCTTCCTTTCCATCTTCTTCTACTCATTATTCATTTTTTCTACTCATTCTTCTTTTTGTTCTTTTTCTTCTTTTCTCCTTCTCCTTCTCTCTTTTATTCTTCTTATACTTCTTTTTTATCTTATTTTTCTCATACTTCATCTTATTATTATTTTTATTCTACTTCTTTTCTTCTTACTCTTCTCCTCCTCCTTCTTCTTCTTATTCTTCTTCTTCTACTTCTTCTTATCCTTCTTCTTCTACTACTTTTTCTTCTTTTTCTTTTTCATTTTCTTTTTCTTCTTCTTCTTTTTGTCGTTATTCTTCTCCATATGTTTTTTCTTCTTCCTCTCCATCTTCTACTACTCTATCTTCTACTTCTTTTCCTCTTTTTCTTCATTTTCTTCTTCTCTTATTTCTTCTTCTCCTACTTATCTTATTCTTCCTATTCTTCTTATTCTCTTCCTTCTTATTTTTCTCTTTCTTTTTCTTGTTCTTCTTCTTTTATTCTTATTTTTATTCATGTCTCTCCTCCTCCTCATTTGTCTTCTTCTTCTTTTTCTTTTTCTTATTCTTCTCTTTTTTTCTTTTTTTCTTTTTTTCTTTTTTTCTTTTTTTCTTTTTTTCTTTTTTTCTTTTTTTCTTTTTTTCTTTTTTTCTTTTTTTCTTTTTTTCTTTTTTTCTTTTTTTCTTTTTTTCTTTTTTTCTTTTTTTCTTTTTTTCTTTTTTTCTTTTTTTCTTTTTTTTCTTTTTTTTCTTTTTTTCTTTTTTTCTTTTTTTCTTTTTTCTTTTTTTCTTTTTTCTTTTTTTCTTTTTTTCTTTTTTTCTTTTTTTCTTTTTTTCTTTTTTTCTTTTTTTCTTTTTTTCTTTCTTTTTCTCCTTTTTTTTGTTCTTCTCAAACTTTTTCTTCGTCATCATTTCTTTCTTTTTCTTCTTGTTCTTCTTCTTCTATATCTTCTTCATCTTCTCATTTTCCTTTTTATACTTCTTCTTCTCCTTTTCCATCTTCTTCTTCTTCCACTTTTTCTTTTTCTTTTCTTATTCATCTTCTTCTACTTCTCATTTTTTTTCTTCGTTTTTCTTCTTCTTCTTCCTCTTTATTATCTTATATTTCTTCTTCATCTTCTTCTTATCCTTTATCTTTTACATTTTTTATCCTTCTCCTTGATTTTCCTTCTTTTTTTTCCTCTTCTCATTCTTCTTCTTCTTCTTCTTATTCTTCTCCTCCTTCTTCTTATATTCATTCTTCTTCTTCTTCATCTTTTTTTCTCTTTCTTCATCATCTTCTTCTTCTACATCTTCTTCCTCTTCTCCATCTTTACCATTTTCTTCTTTATCTTCTCCTTCTTCTTCTCCTTCTTCTTCTCCTTCTTCTTATTCTAATTCTCTTCTACTTCTCCTTCTTCTTCTTCTCCTTCTTATTATTCTAATTCTCTTATACTTCTCCTTCTTCCTCTTCTTCTTCTTCTTCAATCTCTTATTCTTTTTCTTCTTATTCTTCTTCTATTTATTCTTCTCCTCCTCCTTCATCTTTTTCTCTTTATTCTTCATCATATTCTTTTTCTCCTTTTTCATCTATTCTTGTTGTTGTTCTTCTTCTCCTTTTTATTCTCCTTTTTTATTTTCTTTTTCTCCTTGTTCTTGTTCTTATTTTTATTCTTATTTTTCTCCTCCTCCTTCTTCTCTGCTTTATTTTTTTTTATTCTTCTTAATATTATTATTTTTCTTTTTCTTCTACCTCTTCTTTTTCTTCTCATACTTCTTTTTCTTATTATTCTTCTACTTTTTCTTTTTATTATTCTTCTCCTTCTTTTTATATGTATCTTTTTTCTTCTTCTTCTCCTTCAACTTCTTCTTATTTTTATGCTTCTTCTCATCCTACTACTTCTTCTTCTTCTCCTTCTTCTACTTCTCCAACTTCTTATTTTCCTTCTTCATCTTCTTCTTAGTCACCTTCTCTTTCTTCTCCTTCTCAATCTTTTTCTTCTTCTTCTTCTCAATCTTCTTATTCTTCTTCTCATTCTTCTTCTTCAATCTTCATTTTTTCTTCTTCCACCTTCCTCTTTAACTTCTTCTTATTCTTCTACTCTTTCTTCTTCTTCTTTTCCTTCTGTTTATTCTGTGTTATTCTTTTTCTTTTTCTTCTCATTCTACTTCTTTTTCTTCTTATCCTTCTTCATCTTATCCTTCTTCTTATTCTCCTCCTCATTATTTTTCTTCTACTTCTTTATCTTATCTTTTTTCTTATTCTTATTCTAATTCTTCATCTTCTTTTTCTTCTCAATCTTTCTTCTTCTTCTTCGTCTACTTCTCCTTCTCCTTCTTATTTTTCCTTCTTCTCCTTATACTACTACTTCTTTTTTTTCTTTCTAATTCTTTTTCTTCTCATTCTTCTACTACAATCTTATTTTTTTTCTTCATATCCTTCTCCTCATTCTTATTTTTATTATCCATATTTTGCTTCTTCTCCTTCTTCTTCTCAATCTTATTCTTCTTTTACTTTTCTTCTTTTACTTCTACTTTTTTTATTCTCCTTTTTTTTTATTTTTCTCTTTATTGTTTTTCTCCTTATTCTATTTCTTCTACTTCTATTTCTTCTTCTTCGTATTCTTCTCCTCCTCCTCCTCCTCCATCTCATTCTTTTTCTTCTTCTTCTCATTCTTCTTCTTTTCCTTATCATTTTTCTTCTTCTCCTTCTCATTCTTCTTCTTCTTCTCCTTATCATTTTTCTTCTTCTCCTTCTCATTCTTCTTCTCCTTCTCCTCCTTATCATTTTTCTTCTTCTCCTTCTCATTCTTCTTCTTTTCATTTGTCATCTTCTCATTCATCTATGTTTTTTTCTTATTCTTCTCATTCTTCTTCATTTCCTTCTTCTTAGTATTCTTCTAGTTTTTTTTATATCCTTCTTCTTCTTCTTCTCTCCTCTTCTTCTTATTTCTTTTTTTGTTTATCCTTCTCCTTCTACTTAATTTTTTTATTCTTCGTCTTGTTCTCTATCTTGTTCTTTTTCTTCTTCGAAATTCTACTTGTTCATCTCCTTCTCCTTCTTCTTCTCCTTCACCTTCTTCTTCTCATCCTTCTTCATCTTCTCCTCCTCTTCTACTCTTCCCCCCCCCCCCCCCTTTCTTCTTCTTCTCATTATTCTTCTTCAATCTTATTCTCCTCCTCCTCCTCCTCCTCCCCCTCCTCCTTTACATTTTTCTTATTCTTTTTTATCAACTTCTTCTTCTTTTTTGTTCTTATTCTCCTTCTACTCAATCTTCTTATTTTCTAACATCTTCTTTCTACTTCTTCCTCTCCTCCTCCTCCTCCTTATTTTTCTTCTTCTACTCCTTCTTCAAATTCTTTTTGTTCATTTTTTTAATCTTTTTCTACATCATCTTCTAGTTATTCTTATTATTATTAGTGTTTTTCTTCCGCATCTCTTTCTTCTTCTTTTTTCATCTCCTTCTTCTTCTTTTTTCATCTTTTACTTCTCTTTATCCTTCTTTTTTTTGTTATTCTTCTTCTCCTTCTTCTTCTCCTTCTCCTTCATATTTTTCATCTTTGCTTCTAATTCTTCTCCTTCTTATTTTTCTTCTTCATTTTCTTATTATTATTATTATTATTATTATTCTTCTTCTTCTTCTTCTTCTTCTTCTTCTTCTCCTCCTCCTCCTTCTCGTCCTCCTCCATCATTTTCATCTTCTTCTCCTCCTTTTCTACATCTCCTTTTTCTTCTTCTTTTTCTTTCTCTTATTCTTATTCTTCTCCTCCTCCTCCTTCTTCTCATTCCTATTATTCTTCTTTTTTTTTCTTCTTCTAATTCTTTTTCTCCTTTTTCTTCATCTTCTTTTTCTTCCTCTTATTCTTATTATTATTATTCTTCTTCTACTACTAATACTTCTTCTCATTCTTCTTCTTCTCATTCTTCTTATTCTACTTTTTCTTCTTCTTCTTCTTCTCATTCTTCTTCTTATTTTTCTTATTTTCCTTCTACTTCTTTTTCATATTCTTCTTCTACTCATTCTTCTTCTTCTTTTTGTCTTTCTTTTTCTTCTTATTTTGCATCATTTCTTCTTCTACTTATACTTCTTATTTTTTCTCCTTCTTTTTATTCTTTTTCTTATTTTTATTCTTTATCTTATTATTTTTTCTTATTATTATTATTATTATTATTATTATTATTATTATGCTTCTTCTTCTTTCGTTCATTCTTCTTCTAGTTCTTCTTATTCTTATTTGTATTATTATTATTTTTCTTCATCTTCTTTTTCTTCTTCTTCTTATCCTCCTCCTTGTTATTCTTCTTTTTTTTGTTATTTTTCTCTTATTTTTGATTCTTCTTTTACTCTATCGTCTTCTTGATCTATTTCTCCAAAATCTATTTCTTCTTCTCCTTCTACTACTTCTTCATTTTTTCTTCTATATCTTTGTTTTCTTCCCCTTCTTCTACTTTTCCTCTTTTTTCTTCTTCTTCTTCCCCTCCTAATCCTTCTTCTTCTTTTGCTTTTTTACTTCTTCTCCTAATCATTGTGCTTATTCTCTTTCTTCCTTTTTTCATTTTTCTTCTTCTTATTCTTCTTATTCTTCTTATCCTTATTCTTATTCTTATTTTTCTTCTTCTTATAATTTTAACTATTCTTCTTTTCCTTCTATTTTTTATTTTTCTGGTTTTTCTTCTTTTTCTTCTTCTTTTTATTCTTTTTCTTCTCATTATTCTTCATCTTCTTCTTATTCTAATTATTTATCTCATTCTTCTTATTCTTCTCATTCTTCTTTTTATTATATTTTTTCTTTCTTCAACTACTTCATATTTTTCTCTTACTTCTTCTTAGTCTCCTCCTCCTTCTTCTTCATTTACTTTTTCATCCACTTGTTGTTCTTCTTCTTCTTATCCTACTTCGTATTTTTATTAAATCCTGCCTAAATAAAATGTATTTTTATTAAATCCTGCCTAAATAAAATTACTTATAATTTTATTTAATGGATGACTAATAATATCTTTAAGACCTTTCGCTTAATTTATTTGATATATCAAATTGATATCCACATGGAAGATTTGACATAATTAAAACTTATACGTGTCTTAAATGTTATATCATCAATCTAATATATAGGACATGGATTCTATCAATTTAATATCCGCCATATAATTAATGTAGTTATCCAACTCGCTAAGATTATTGATCCATATATAAACCTCACTCTATATGAATCAAAACAACTAATAATAAATGCATGTGTCTATTTAATATCTCGAGATTAAGAGTAATAGTTTTCATAATAATTATGAGATACCAATTATTTTATATGTCAGTATAAAATAATTATTCTAAGTTGATCTCATTCAACACATACAAGTGTACTAATACAAGAAGTTAAAACTTAATCATTCCCTACAGTCAAGATTGACCTACTAAAATCTTATTATATAATTTTACCAATGGCCTGTCCAAATCCATTTAGACTATAAACCAATGGCTTATATTCAACAAGAACCAATAATTTAATATTTTATGTGTAAGACAAACTCTACAAACCAAATCATCTACTATATTGAATAGAAGATATGCATGCATAACTATCAAATGCAAAAAATAACTCATATATATTCTCATAGAAAAAAAATAATGAGATTTTATTAGAAATAAAAATAAACAAATATTTATAACAATAAAATGGATTTTAATGTATATACATAGCTCTAACAAAAATATGGATAAAAATAAGAAATAAAGCTGACATGTTGATTTAAAAAAAAAACATAAGTCCCAATTAATTATATTGAGTCTTTATCTTTGTATAATTCAGATTTTACAATCTACATAAAACATTTAATTTCAAACTATTTGCATTAGGCTTGCACAATTTATTTAAAAAAAAATAATTATTAATTGATGTATAATTTCATTTTTGAATTATATTTGTATGTTTTTCTTTTTTTTTTTTGAATCATATCCTTTGTAAACAATAATATATATTCAATATATTTATTTGTTTTGAAATAAATTAAAAATAATCAACTATATATTAGCCTGATGGAAAAGATGATAAAAGAAAAATATAAACAAAAATATTTTTTTTTCTATTTTAATTTATTATGGTATCTATAAGCTATGAAAAATTTAAAATAAATTGAAAATAAAAACAAAAATAAAGTTGAAAAAAATATATATGAAAATGTAAAATGTGGCATGATGAGAGAAACACTAAATTTGAAAATGAAAATAATTTTTTTTATCTTCAGTCTGATGTTTCTTTCAGACTGAAGATAGTTTTAAATAAAATTTCAAAAACAAATCCATCATTTTATGGAATTTGAAAATGAAAATAAACAATGATTTGTTTGTTTCTAATAGGCATGTCATGTGTATGTGCATTTGTAGGTGTGTTGTGTTGTGTTGTGTTTGTGAACACTATATTATTTGTTAAGTTTATAAGCTCAGAGTGTATATTTGTATGTAGGTACATATTTAATAAGCTAGGAAAATAATGAAAGAATATTAGCATCGGATAAGAAAAAAGTACATATTAGACGAGTGATGAGAATAACAACAATAATTAGAATGTGAATGTATTTTAGTTTGGTTTAATTGTGGCTTGGAAATATGTGAATATGTGCATGAAAATAGTTTAATTTAGATGGTGGTTTTTGGGATGTAGTTTATGAGATAGTAACACCCTGGAAATGGTTGTAAATGCCCCTATATGATATAATTTGCTTGCTAAAATGGAATTACGGTTGGAACTATTTATAGTGAAAGTCATTCTATATTGCTTTTCACTCTTATTATTATTTGAATTCATTTTAATTTTCTTTTAAATTACGAAATGCTGAAATTGTGTTCAAAATAAAAATATTATATATTCATCCTTTATTCTACATAGTAGTTGATTTGGTGCGTAGTGTTCAGCTTACGTACAAAAGATCGAATCAATGCTTGTTGTAGAATATACATTTATTATTCACAGTTTAGATAGAATTGTGCACTATTTTGGTATGATTATAGTACAATATTTTAATAGATCTACCACGACTATGAGGAATGATAGAATTCTAAATTCTTTGTGCTAATGCACTTGTTTGCATTAAATGGGACCAAAGTATTATAATTTGTTTATACTGACATGTAAAATAAATATACATCATCATTTTTAAAAATACTATTGCTCTTAATTTTGATATAATTAATAAACATGTACACTTATTAAAAGTTATTTTGACTCATATAGGGTGAGATTTATAATTAAATTAATATGCTTTATAAGTTGGATAACTTTATCAATTAGAAGGGTTAATGTTAATTATTTATGGAATTTGTATCCTGTAAAATGAATTGATAATACCTCATTAAGGATGCTTATAAGTTTTGATATTATCAAACCTTATGACTAGATTTTGATATGACATATCAAATAAGTTAAGTGAAATATCTCATACTAATACAAAGATATTTATTGAATTCAATTATTAGTAATTTAATTTAATTAATGAGTATCTATAATCATAACATGAGGAATTAACTAAGTATTGAATAACAAATGACATGAATTATTTATAATAAGTGAGAGAGTATAATTATAATTTTATATTGGTATATATTATAATTAATATGAATTATGTAAATATAATTTACATTATAAGCCCGAGATCTTATTTGTGTCATGGTCCCTTCCGTATCTTGACTAGTGCCTTAATAAATAAAAGAGTTATAATTTAAGATTCAATTATTTATTTAAAGTGTGTGTATATATGTAAAATTATGATAATTAATTTGGTTAATTTACATTAATTAATTTTATTTATTGATATAAATTAATATCAAATTAATTATGTGATTGTGTGTGTGTGTGTGTTAATAAAATTGAATCTTTATAATATTTTAAATAAAAATAATAAGGGGGCATATCAAATCACTTTTGTAAAGTGATGTGATATATGTTATTTTATTGTTTTTATTTATTATGTTTCATAAAAAATTATGGTAAAAAGCATGTAGAGCCCATCATTGTGCTTGCTTCTTTTTTTTTTTTTTTGGAAACCAAGAGCTTCAAGGCCCACTTACATGGACCCCTACATCTCCTTGGGCCCTCGGAGAACCGAGCAAGTGGGAAATATCCCTAGTATCCCCCACAATAATACTTGAACTCGTGACCTCTTGGACATTACCAAGAGTCCCAACCAGCTGAGCTCCTTATGAGAAGGGTGTTCTTGCTTCTTTTTCCTTGCATCGAATTGAGAATTGGTCATAAAGGAAAAGCCTATGCTCCACAACAATTCCATGAATAACTAAGGTATGAGTTTAATCAACTAATTACAATCTTTATTTAATAAGATAAAAACTTAAAAATGTTTTCGATTTTCATATGTGATATCATTGAATTGCAAAAGCTCTAACAATGGTTTTAGAGTTCCGTTTGGGATATCACATATAAAACAATTGGGTTTTAATTTTTGCATGGGTATATATTAATGTTCTTAATATTAACAAAGGCATTATAACTCTATTAATCGATACTTACTCCCAACTTTTAGGTTATTTTAATATGAATTTGAATGACCGGTAATATGTGTTTGGATGCATTTGGATTCAATTATAGTTATGGTAATGCTTATTTGTTTTTGGGTTGTAATTTTGCATTTGATTTGTGTGGTTATTTAAATTGCATGGGGTTGTAATTTTGCATTTAACTAAATATTCTATAATAACTAAGAACCAAGCCATGGAGAAGCTTGTGGTAGTCAGCCATCGTCGTGGAGGAGCTTGCAATGGCAAACCATGCCAAGAACTTGTGGTGGTGAACCATAATGTGGAGGAGCTTGTAGTGGTAAACTATGTTGTGGAGGATCTTGTTGTGGTGAACCATGATGTGGTGGAGCTTGTGTGACTATGATGGAGCTTAAGGTGGCTAATCACTATCATGGTGGAGCTTATGGTGGTGAGTCATACTGTGGTGAAGCTTATGGTGGCTAATCATTATCATGGTGGAGCTTGTGGTGGTGTGTCATACCGTGGTGGAGCTTGTGGTGGTGTGTCATACCGTGGTGGAGCTCATGGTGGCAGCCACTACTGTGATTGAGCTTGTAGTGGTGAGCAGTGTCATGGTGGAGCACATTGTGGTTGACTACTATCATGGTGGAGCTCATGGTGGCACTTGGAAAAGATCTTGGTATAATTTTTTTTGTTTTTTTTTGGGTTGTTTATTTAATCTCAGGGTTCTAACCTTGAAACCCTATAAATTTAAAATAAAAAAAAGAAAACTCTTCATTGTGGTGCTACCCCAAAGTAAGGACTTTTTTAAAAAAGAAGTTCTTGGTTAATAAATTTTAAAACCAAAATATTTGGGTTGTTGAACCTAGGAATTATGTGAAGACATAGTCATCACATCTTTATTGAATGCTTGTATGTGATGGCATAGTCATCACATGAATATGTAATGTATGTATGTTAAGAAATATACTTGTGTATATTGATACAATGTGTCATAGTATGTAGAGATATGAATGATGTATATAAGAGGCAACGTGTATGATAGGTGTGTATAAATAGTAAATATTTTACATAGAGCTCTTATACACACATGATCAAATAACAAACCACTATTTTAATAATGAAAAATAAATTAAAAGTCCTATTCTAAGATATCTATTAGAAAGAAGAAATTACTAATCTTATTTTAAAGCGAAGAATACCATCAATCTTTAAAAATATATAAGTGGACAAGAAAGTTCATCAAGTATGAATCTCGTGGTCTCCATCACTAGTTTGTAAGTAATTCAAGTTAATTAACATGATAGTTTTGGTGCCTTCCTTTTATCGGATTGATTGACTTAAAGTTCTATTTAGCCCAAACCACCTTGAGATAATTATGTGAATTGTTAAAATGAATTACTTCTCTATTTGAAGAATTTATTTAAGAATAGTCAATTTTGAATAAACAATATTTAGGTGTAATCATCTATTTAATCTTGTTTTGCATGGTCTATTACATAGACAACAAGCTTCAATCATTAAGGAAAGTTCAAGTGTTGACATGGCATACATGGAACTCCCTACCGCTGAGGCATTAATAGGAATCAGCCTATCTGAACAAATGATGAGTAGTTGGTGTCCTCCTATCAAGGCATGATATTCATGGTGTATCACACTAATGATGAATTCACTAAAGGGTTGGTAGAGGAAACCAACACTCAAAAAATAAACATGATGAGACTAATTACTTATATAGGAAGAGAAACCTTGATATTGTTCTGACTAATGAGGACTACAAGTTAGTACTCACAGGTCTTTGTCAGGATAAATCTTATAAAGGGATAATCAAACAAAAAGTCAAGCCTTATAAGAAATGAGTAAAAGCTGATGAGATGTCAAGGTATTGTATTATGGCTTTTATGTCAAATATACTTCAATATCATCATTAGTCCATGATGACTATTTATGAGATAATGTCTAATCTCAAAGATATATTTGGGAATAAGACTCATTCTACTAAATAGAAAGACATGAGAAATCTATATTTGGGATCAAATTCTGAAGATGATTATTCTTTTGAATAAACTATAAATCCTTGGAGCTGAGATTGAATTGGATTCCTATATTGATATTATTCCCCAATCACTATTAGATTCTTATAGACAATTCTACCTACACTATAATATAAACAAACTCAATTGGATACTAGCATAATTGCTTAAAATTTTGATATAAGCTAAGAGTATTATTAGGAAACTATCTCAAGACTTTGTGGCTTAAAAGACTTCTTCTATACCAAAAGGAAAGATGAGGACAAAATATTAGAATCATGTTCAAGTATTACAGATAACTCCTAAATCATAAGTGGGAGTGAAAAAACTAAAGGATAAATATTTTTATTGCAAGTAGTCAGGACACTCATAAAAAGTAGTGTCCAATTATCTCAACAAGGAGAACAATCAAGATAAATCTCATTTACAAGTAGTTGAGACATATTTAGCATAAGTTTCTATCAATACCTGTGTAGATACGGGAGTCACTAATCATGTTTCCAATTTTTTTAGTGGTTTTAGGAAATCAGACATCTAAGTAATGGTGAGATTGATCTTTACATGGAGGATACTATAAAAGTGTCTATGAATGTAGTGCAAGATTATTGTATTCTATTTTAGAGAGATACTTTTTTGATTTTGAACATTTGTCATTATTTAACTTTCAATAAATAAAATTTGATTTCTATTTTCAATTTTTAAAAGATAGATATTCATTTTTATTTGATGATTCTATAAAAATCTATCTATATAAAAAATGTATATTTTCTAGTGCATCAAAAATATAATCTTTATATTATTAATCTTATCTCTCCCTCACTATAATTGGTTGATTTGAATAAAACTAACATCTTACCATGTAAGAGAAAACAACATTCTCAAATGAACTTGACCTCTCTTTAGTACTAGCACCTAGGTCATATAAATCTAAAATGAATATCTTGACTGGTTGAAGATGAACCCTTTAAGTTTATTAAAAGTAGAAATATTTCTAGCCTATGAATTCTACTTGGAAGAAAAAATGACCAAATATCTTTTCTTGGCTAAGTTCTATAGAGCCAAAGAATAATTAGAACTAGTTCATTCTGACTTGTATGGACTCATGATTATCCAAGCAAAAGGTGGATTTGAGTATTTTATCATATTTCTTGATAACTACTCAAAGTACCAATATATTTATTTAATATGGCATAAGTCAGAATTTGTTGAGAAATTCAAAGGGTATATGGCTGAAACTAGGAATCAACTTAATAAATATCTCAAGGTACTATGATCTAATTTTGGTGGTGAGTACCTCTTAGGAGAGTGTAGGGACTACTTATTGGATAATGAGATTACATCCTAATTGTCTATACCTAGCATTTCACAACAAAATGGTATGACAGAAAGAAGGAATATGACTCTTATAGATATGATAAGATTGATGATGAGTTATTCAGGTATGTCTAGTTCCTTGTGGGGATATGAGTTAGAAACATGAGCTTATGTTCTGGATTTGGTTCCATCTAAGTCGGTACCTACTACATCAACTTAATTGTGGACTGAACACAAGCTTAGTATGAAACATATTCATTTGTGGGGTTTCCCAACATATATGTTGAAAGAAAAAATAGAATCAAGAATACAAGTTTGTTTCTTCATGAAATATCTTTGAGGAAATAAGGGTGGTTTGTTTTATAGTTTAAAGGATTAGATGATCATTATTAATACCAATTTCTGATTCATAGAAGACTATAAAACAAATCACGAGAGTTAAAGTCAGATTGTTTTGGGAGAATTGAGAAGAGATAAACTAACTCAAACTCTTTCAATACTGATAATACAAGAAGAAATATCACAAGGTACATTCCAAATGTCTTATTGTCTCATCATAATGATAACACTATTATTGATGGTGTTGATATTAAACCTTATGAACCTATCATTAACATGCTGGTTGTATAGTCAAAGAGTGATGATCATAATGATTCCATGAGGATCAATATCTACATAGTATCTCACTGAAAGTATACAATCAAGGGGAGTATCTCATCATAGCGGGAGGGTTATTCATCAACTAACATGGTACATACTCTTGAAAGAGTCTTATGATAAAATCTCTAATGAGGTAGATATTGATCCCAAAAAATATGATGAAGCACTTAAAAATAAAGATATAAAATGTTGGCAAAAGGCTACGAAATTAGAGATGTGGTCTAGCGGTCCAATCATATCTGAAATCTTATGGAACCACATGATATGATAAAACCCATAAATTACAAGTGGATTTATAAGAAAATGAGAGAAATAGATGGTAATATTAAGATCTATATATCTATGCTTGTTGCAAAATGTTTTACTCATAAAAGGGGAATAGATTAATAGAAAACATTTTTGCCAATAGCGATGCTAAAGTCAATCCAGATTCACTTATCTATTACAACTCATTATGACGAAGAGATTTGATAAATAGACATAAAAATGTCATTTTTGAATGGCCATTTGAAGAATATATCTATATGATGTAGCCTAATGGTTTCATAGAAGAGGCCAATAGCACATGTTTTCTTAAATTAAAGAAGTTCATTTATGAATTAAAACAAACATCTAGATCTTGGAATACTTATTTTGATCAAATCACTATGCCTTATAGCTTTGATCAATATCAGAATAAGTATTGTTCATATTGTATATTGATGTCATATTACTCATTGGAAATGATATGAATTTATTATATTCAGTCTATGTATGATTTTCTAGTCAATTTGATATGATATACTTAAGAGAAGTTATTTACTTTCTTAGGATGAAGCTTTTGTGAGATCGTAAGCGAATAATGTTGGGCTTGTCTCAAGTTATTTATATTGATCAAATATTGACTTGTTTTAGCACGCAAGATTCAAAAAAAAAGTTTTCTTCCTTTCAAACATGGAATTATCCTATTAAAAGATTAGTGTCCCAAAATACCTAATAAGTTAAAAAAAATGAAGGCAATTCTTTATGTCTTTATAGTAGAAAGTCTGATTTATGCAATATTTTGCACTAGACATGATATCAATTTTGTTATATGTGATCAATAAATATCAATTTAACCTAGGAAAATAATATTGGATATCATTGAAACACATAATCAAGTACCTAAAAAGGACTAGGGATTATATGTTGGAATACCAAGCGAACAATCTTATACCTATTGGGTATATAAACTCAGATTTCTAATTAGATGAGCATTTGAGAAAATTCATATAGAGTTATGTGTTTACCTTGGAGAGTGAAGTTATAAGTTGGAGTAGTATCAAGCAACCATGTATTGCTGATTCCTTCATGGGGGCTGAATATATGCCAGCCTCAAAGGTAGCTAGGGAGGTTATATGACATAATAGAATCTAGGGATCATTCCTTCTATGTAATTGTCTATTGCATTTAATTATGATAACAAACAAATCATAAGAAGGCAAATCATAAGAAGGCAAATCATAAGAAGGCAAATATCATAAGAAGGCAACCTATGATTAGATGACAGCTCGAAGCAACTGTAGTATCAACCTATGGTTGGATGCTAAATCTAAGGAACCAATAACTCATAATAAGGCAAAACACATTGAGCACAAATACCATCTGATAGGAGATATAATGAAAAGATGAGATATATTGGAGAGCAAGGTAGTATCAGTGGACAACCTAGCTGATTAATTTACGAAAAGCCTACTAGCAAAGACTTATGAAAGACTTGTTGAAGAAATGAAAGTAAAATATGTATCATCATGACTTTAAGTCTAAGTAGGAGATTGCTATAATTGTTTTATATTGAAAGTCACTCTTTATTGTTTTTCACTCTTGTTATTATTTGGATTCATTTTGATTTTCTTTTAAATTTCAATGAGCTAGGGTTGTGTTTAAAATAAAAAAAAATACATCCATTCCTTGTTTTATATTGTTGATAATTTTGTGTATAGAGTTCGGCTTATGAACAAAAGATTGATTCATCGGTTTTTATAGAATATAAGTTTATTAATCACAATTTGGACGGAGTTGGATACTTTATTGGCAAGATTGTCACATAAGATTCTAAAAGGTTTATCTTGACTTTTTGAAATGGAAAAATTTAAACTTTTTATATTGTTTACTTGTGTGTATTGAATGGAACCAAGCTAGTGTAATTATTATATATGACATGTAAAATAACTTTACACCATCATTATTATAAATATTATTACTCTCAATATTGATATAATTAATAAAAATATAAATTTGTTAATAGTTATTTTGATTCATAAATAGTGTGATTTATAATAAAATTAATATTCTCAATGAGTTTAATTGCTTTATCAATTATATGATAAATATTGATTATTGAGGAAATTCATATTATATAAAATGGATTGATGGTACCCCCTTAAGGATGCTTATAAGTTTTGATATTATCAAACCTTGTATGTAAATTTAGATCCAACATATCGAATAAATTAAGTGGAAAGTTTCAAGGTAATATAGAAAAGATTAATTGAATTGAATTATTAATAATTTAATTCGATTAATAGATATATATAATCTTAACACGAATAGCTAAATAAGTATTAAATAATAAATAGTGTTAATTGTTTAGAATAAGTAAGAGTATAATTATAATTTTATAATAATATGAATTATAATTAATATAAGTTATTATACATATAATTTACAATGGGAATTTAAGATCTTATTTGTGTTAGAATCTCTTCCATGGTATGATCCAATGCAATAATAAACATAAGAGTTATAACCGAATTTATAGTTTATTTATTTAGAGTATGTGTTTGTATAAAATCAGAATAATTAATCTGGTTAAGTTATATAAATTAATTGTATTAATTGATATAAATTAAGATCAAATTTACTAAGGGATTATATATATATATATATAATATTGAATCTTTGACATATTTTAAATAAAATAATAAGTGAATATATCACATCAAATTGGTAAAGTGGCACGACATATATTTTTATTTTATTTTTTTTATTTATTATGTTTCATAAAAAATTATGATAAATGCATGCACTGCTCATCATTGTGCTAGTTTTTCTTCCGCTATTGAACATAGAATCAAGCAAATGAGAGAAACCTTTACAGTGATGCTTTATAACAATTCCACTAAAAACTAAAATATTAGTTTAATCAACCTATTATAATTTTCATTTAAGAAGATATAAACTTAAAAACATTTTTGTTTTTCACATGCGATATTACTTATTCCCGAAAGCTAAACAATTACATCTATTAGAAAAGAGATCATCCATTCTTATTAGTTATTCTCATAGTTTACTTAATGATATATATTTACATAATTTTAAATGTTAATATTATGTATATAATTAATTATTATGGAAGGTGAATTTGGTAATTATTCATTTTATTAATAATTATTTTTAATTATTTATAAAAATTATTATATTTAATAATAATTTTATAAAAATTTAAAAAATACCATAATTTTTTTTGAACGCAGGAGCAGCAAGCTCTTTTTTTTTATTATTATAAAAATGAAATATGGATACAAATGTAAAATAAAATAAAGTCCAAGGGTTCGTTTGATAAAACTGAAAAAATTAAGTATTAAAAAATTAAGTCTGAATTTAATAAGTATTGAATTTGTATTAAAAAACTGTTTGATAAATTACTGTTAATTGAATGCTAAATATAAATATATTATTTGATAACTGTAAATGTTGAATTTTAAAAATGATATATTTTACATATTTATCCTTATTATCATTGTATTGTATATTATCTAACATAAAGTAGAATTTCTGATGAAATTTTTTTTTCATTATAATTATTAATTATTAAAAAAAATAAAATTCATAAAAACATATCCATAAATAAATCATAAATTCAAAAAATAAATAAAAATATTTAAAAAATAACTAATAAAATTTAAATTCTTAAAAACTATCTAAATTTTTAATATAAAAATAAAAATTAATGAACAACTAATGATTTATTATTTTATCTCTTAAATTAATCATGAAATAGGATTAGGATTCATATTTGTGGTGATAGAGAAAGGAGGATGAGAAAATAAATTCATAAAAACATATCCATAAATAAATCATAAATTCAAAAAATAAATAAAAATATTTAAAAAATAACTAATAAAATTTAAATTCTTAAAAACTATCTAAATTTTTAATATAAAAATAAAAATTAATGAACAACTAATGATTTATTATTTTATCTCTTAAATTAATCATGAAATAGGATTAGGATTCATATTTGTGGTGATAGAGAAAGGAGGATGAGAAAATAAATTTACAAACTGAACAATAGTATGAATGAGAAAACGAAAAATAAATGAAAAAAAAAAAGACAAAATGATAAGTTTTTTTAAAAAAAATTTGTTAAAAATTTGTATACTTCAACATTGAGTAAATTTCTACCCAATTAAAATTTTTAATGAATTTTTATTTAAAATTTTAAAGTTTCAGTTTCTAATATTTTTTTATCAGACGTAATTAAAATTTTAAACCTTTAAAAATTTTAATTTTTAATAGTTTAAAGATTTTGAGTGGTCATAAAAAAGTCCCTAAACCTTGACTCTTTCATTACTTAGAACAATAAATTTAATCAATTTTATAAAAATTATATTAAAAAAATACTATGAGATTAAATTTAATCAAAGTTTGAATTTTTGTAAATTGAGATCTGGTCCAAAATCAAATTTGTGTGCTGTCTGTATGCTTATTTAAAAAAAAAATCTCGAAACTTGTTGACTTAGTAGACAGTAAGAAGAGTGAGGTCTGGTCCCACGCAACGAACACATCATTCAAAAGTTGTGAGTGCGTTATTTGAGCAAGCACATCACGCATTCGATGATCTCCCCGCTTTACCCGGTCCTCCGCCTGTTGTTTTCTGCTGCTTCACTTCCAGAAAATCACACGGAAGAAGAAACAAGAAACTTCGCTGATGATTGCTTTAACCTTACTTGCTCTTGCTGTCTTGGCTTCTTCCACTGGCAGTATGTTACTATTCGTCACCGAGATGCATCCTTGGGAAACATGGGGAACCACTGTGTTTGGGCTACTGTGGATGATATTTGTGTTTGTTTTTTAACTCCTTTGTAGTTACAGGTGCAGTTATATCAAATGGCTTGGGAGTCAACTATGGGCAATTGGGAGACAACCTTCCTCCTCCTTCGAAATCAGTGGAGCTCATCGAATCTCTTAATGCCAAACGCGTGAAAATATATGACGCAAACCCAGAAATCCTGCAAGCCCTCACCAACAAAACTAATCTCCAAGTCTCCATCATGGTCCCAAATGATCAAATCCCCAGAATCGCCAAAGCGCAAGCGTTTTCCGATAATTGGATTGAAAAAAATGTGGTTCCGTTCTATCCCCTCGTCAAGATCCGCTATCTTCTTGTTGGTAATGAGATCCTGACCAATCCGGATAGTGGAACATGGCACACTCTCGCACTCGCTATGCAACGAATCCATGCTTCAATAAGATCCTCTAAGCTACACAAAATCAAAGTCGGCACACCATCTGCCATGGGTGTTTTGGAATCCTCGTTCCCTCCTTCGAACGGCACCTTTCGCCAGGATATTTCCTCCGATATTATCAAACCCATGTTGGATTTTTTAAATCGCACTGGTTCTTACTTTTTTATCGATATTTACACTTATTTTGCCTGGGCTGACAATCCCATCGACATCAAACTAGATTATGCTCTTCTGCAACCCTGTTCTAAAACAACGTATACCGATCCCAATACAAATCTAACCTATACCAATCTTTTTGATCAGATGGTCGATGCTGTTGTGTTCGCCATGAAACGACTGGGATACCATGATATTCCACTTTTTCTCGCTGAGACTGGATGGCCCAATGGCGGGGATCTCGATCAGATTGGAGCCAACATTCCCAATGCAGCTACCTTTGTCCGCAACGTTGTAAGAAAGCTGTCCGCTAAGCCTGTGATTGGCACCCCCGCCCGTCCTCATTCTGGGTTGCCGTCTTTTATATTTGCCCTGTATAATGAAAACCAGAAGCCTGGCCCTGGAACTGAACGCCATTTTGGACTGCTCTATCCCAATGGAACCAAGGTCTTCGACATTGATCTCAGTGGAAAGACAACGGAATACTGATTTTATCAATGTCAGTTATGAATGCCACCCTGGTTTTTGTTTCGTTTTATTGAATCATCCAAAAAGCTATTGTGGCAAAGCTATGCCGTTTTATATTTCTTCTTTCAAGTCTTCTCACATTACGCCTCTCCGTTTTTTTTTTGATTGGTGCAGGTTATTTTTGATTTGCGTGGGGGGTGAAACAAATGGTGCTGTTGGTGATTTTGCTTCTTGACCCTAGTCTACTCATCTGTTTGTTATGGGCAGTTGTGTTCCTCTTGATGTTTTGTTGTTTATTATGTCGTTGCTGCCCTCGAAGCCTCGTCTCCGGATCTATTTTTATTGTATTTTGACAGAACTTTGTTTTGGGTTATGCTTGAGGTGGCAATTCGTTGTTCCTTGCTTTAGTTTTTATGGAGTATTGATTGCGGTTCATGTCAAGTCGGATTCAGCCTTGCAATTTCGTTGACCATTTGCGATCATATATGTTATCTTAACATTCATTATATCATTGAATACTTGATAACTATTGCATGATCATTATTGCTTGATCACTATTGCTTGATCACTATTGCTTGATCACTATTGCTTGATCATCTTTAATTTTCCGTGTAATAGATTCAGCTAATTTTCCGTTGCAACGAAGGTGAGGATGAATTTAGTTTTAGTTATTCTATTTGAGATTATTCTATTTGAATTTGTTTAGAGTTTGGTGTGTTTTATTTTAAATGTTAAAATATGACTTACTTTTTAAAAATATTTTGGAGGAGGACGCCGGGGCGTGGTTGCTCCTAAAATAATTACTCTTAGATCAACCCAAACGTGAGTTGCCAAAAAAGGGTTGTCAAATATTATTTTGTAAACTGAACATTATTTTGGTATCTTAAATAGTATTTTTACGCTAATGTTAAGTGTTAATATGAGGTGTTATTTTAATAATTAAATATTTTTTTATTTAAAATTATTTTTTCAATTTTTGTGCGGGATTCATTGAGATGCATGGTAGTCATAACTATTGTTTTGCATCCTTTTTTTTTTCTCTTCAAGGTTGTCAAATATGACATCCCAAGATCTTGGATGGTATTTTGTCATCTCTGATGTCAATTTCATTAGAGTAAAATTTTTTGTTGTTTGGGTGTTATTTTAGTGGTTATGGAGATGACACACCTTAGAGCAACTCTAATGGGAGTTTCCAAAAAATGGGTGCTAAATGTTATTTTACAAACTTGGACAGTATTTTGGTACTCCTAAACAGTATTTTTACTTCCATTGTACGTGACAAAATGAAGTATTATTTTAATAATTAAATATTTTTTATTTAAAGTTATTTTTTTAATCTTTGTGAGAGATTTGTTGAGATGCACAGTAGTCGTAACTGTTATTATGCATCCTCTCTTTTCTCTCTTGAAGGTTTCTAAATATGGTACCCTAATATTTTAGATGGCATTTTGCCACAATTTGATGACAACTTAATTAGATGTCATTTTAGTAGTTATGGAGATGGCACCCTTATGGCAACTCTCATTGGAGCTGCTCTTAAGGGTGGATAAAATTACATAATTACTTTAAAGTCCAATTTTTTAACTAAATATCAAAATCATCCTCAATTTTAAAATTTAACAAAATGTCCTACACCTTTTTTAATGCTTAATTCAAGGAGACATCACCATAGTATGCATCAACATTCCAAGCTTTCGTATCTCTTCTATAGTGAGATGAAAATGTGTAATATATATATATATTTAATTATATCATAACTTACTTTAAAGGGTGGGAATGAATAATAACACACACACATGCGTGTGTGTGTGTGTGTGCAAACTCATCATATAATTAGTTTACATAACTCGTGTTAGCTTCAAATAATGAACATGCCTTGCCCATGTAATTGAAGTACGCAAACATTTAAAACTACAAGGCTTACTATCATGTTAACTTCCGAAGAAAAAACTCACCAAATCATCATCGGAGAAAAAGTTTTAAGTCGTTAGAACTTTAATGATTGGGTTGGAATTAAAGTTGTTGCAGAAGGATATGCAAGCTCTTAATGCATCACTGGTGGCAATACCGTTTGTTTTGCTTCTACTAATTCATATTCTTAAAGCTTTCCTATACATACCGCATAGACTTGCCTCATGTGGCTCTTGGTATGACTTATGTCATGTCATGTCGAGACAACATACGCTTCATGATAGACATCAAATGTGGCATGGACCACATTTTAAAAAAATACAGCATTACCATATGGCTGCATTTTCATCATTTTTCACGGGACAGTGACATCTCCCTATCATGTCATTAAGATCTAACAAAAAAATAAAAAAAAAATATAAATTTCAGCCATTGGATTTCTTCCAATGACAAAGGGATAGAAATCCAATGGTTGTTGGATTTATGCCCTCAAAAAAAAATAGGATTTTTTTATTCATATATATCATTATAATAATAATATTTACAGTGCTGAAAGAGGTGGCTATGAGCACTACAGATTACACTACCATTGTAGGTGCAATATGATTGGTATGCTGCAAATATAACTTGTATTTGTGTCTTGCAACTAGTAGGTGTGAACATATTGTGCTGATTACTACCTATTGAGGGTCAGGTCAAGCACAAAATCATGCATGATCTAATCGTGCTAGTTTTAGCTGACATTAATTTGACCCAACATACCCAACTATCTGGGTTGGGCCATCTAGCAACATTGGGCCATCCTTCCTTAGTTCCGCCTCAGCATAGCATGATCCAAAGTGACAACCAAAACCATGTTGTGTGAGATAGTATCTTGATTTGGCCACTACAATTCAAGGCATATTAGCCATCACAGCTCACTTGACACCCATACAACAATCACACTTAACTGAATCGACCTTTATTTGAAGAGAAGGAAAGATAAAAAAATAATTTGAGATGTTTTAGTTGCTTTTCTTCTTTAATATATGACTCTTCATATTTTTTTGTCAAAGAAGATAATTGTGGCAATTGATGGGTTTTAGTTGATGCTTTACCATTTGATGCGTGTGTTATATATACATGTTGTCTTAATGCATTAAGCATTAAAAAAAGTTGTCGAACATTTTGTTAAATTTTTTTGACATTTTGTTAAAAAATTGGACTCTAAAGTATTTACATAATTTCACTCACCCTTTAAAATAATTATTTTATATACCCACTTCTTTAACAAATATCTCCAAAAAAGAAAAACAATGATAGCCACAAGAATATCATGTTTTTGCTCGATTATACTAATGATAGATATGCAATTTTAAATTGCTTCTCATCTTTGTAAAATTTACAAATTTTTATATCTTTTTTTAATTATAAAATGGAAAATTATGTCGAGTTGAACCATTTTTTAATAATCAAAAAAAAAAAAAACAAGATTCAGATTGTTAAGTTTACAAAAAAAAAACTAGACTAAACTCAAAAATAATTAAAATTTGGTGCATTCATATATAAAAAACCAAAATTATTCATCTATATGTCGCGTCAACATGTCACATCAATGTTATGTCATGAAAAAATAAAATATTGGGATTGAATAATATTTCAGCAACTATCTTGAGTGACCAACTTAGTAACACAAAGGTCAATAGAGGTATCTATCTAGTATGCCAAATACTGAATAATATTTAACTATTTGATATGAATTTCTTGATATATTTGCATAAAAGGTTTGTTAATTTGTAATGATTTTATTAAAACTTAGTTTTGAATGATTTTGATGAATAGTTTTGAAATTAAGAATTTTTAATATAAAATATATGGCTTGGTAGAGTTGAAAACTAGAAGGAAAGTGAAAAGTCATGCAAGTCATAACATTTGACACGCTATGACTTAATTACATATTTGAGTACTTATAAGTTGGTTTTATAGTTAATTCTTAGTTGAAATTCTATATGCATAGTCATGACAATCTTCATATATTATAATTTTATCTCTTTGTTAACATGATCATTTTACTATGTCACATATTCTTTTGGCAACAAATATTTTTTAGACTCATAGTTGAACTTTCTCATAATAACTCTATAGCTATGATATTAATTTTACTTTGTAATAACCAAGTACCCCACTGGTACTAATAGCCATGATAACCTCTAAATTCTATGACATTTCCTTTACCAAACTACAAAATACTCAAGTCAAAGCCACAATGTTGATTTGATATCATGACTTTTGACTATAGAATGTTGCAAAGAGCTAAACTTGAATCGCAACTAACACAAGCACCATGACTCTTGACTTAAGAGAGAAATAAAAGCCACGACCATTCATTAAATCCATGATTTTGGGTTATAGAAGTAAAATGCATATGCTATGGCCACACTCAGTGCCATGACTTTGTGATACAAAAGCTAAATATCCATCACGACTTTTCATAGTTTTATGACTAGGAAGCAGACGAAAGAGACTAAAGCTATGACTCGTATTCAGTATTACAACTTTGTATTATAGAGAAAAATTGGCTATCATTACTTTTCTCAACATTACAACCATCAAGCATAGGAAAGGGACCAGGGCCATGTCTCATATCCAACACTTCGACGTTGTTTTACATTACCAAAGTACCAAAACAGTGACTTTGATTTACATTACAAAAATACAAAGTTGTGACATTAATTTAGCATTATGACTTTAAAATAATAAAATCCATACTATATACTCGAGTATATAAGAAAAAGCCTAAGACATCTAGAGATATCGATGAGAGACACAAGGAAGATGGCCCAAGGGCTCAACAACACTATTTTTAGGGAGATTTGTAAGCAATAAGGGTGATACAAGGAAAAATCATAAATCCTTTTGGGCGTGCATTTTGACCCCCTTCTAGGGGCAAATCAAAATGAAATTGAGTAAGTTTTGAAAGATTTAGGCTTTTAAATTGACTTTTTCTTGAGGGTTAAAATTAGGCATGCATATTCATACAAGATGAATTTATACAAGATGAATTTATACTTATCTCATATGTTATTCTCCATAATTTTTTGCCGAAAAGAAAACTAGGAATGATGTAATATGTTTATCATGATTGATATTTTATTTAATACTTTAATATGATATTTTTTTTGTGATATTGTTTGGTTATAAATTATTTGGTAATTAAATAGAATTGAGACTTAGTTTTGGCTATTAATTGGTTCGTGTATGATTGGAGTTGTAGATGGCTACAAGTAAGTCATTAAATATACTCACATATATGATAGAAAGAAAATGATAGCTCTTCGAACCATGATACGTGAGACAAACAATTACACAAAAAAACTAAAATTGAGATATATCTAATCATTTTAAGTATGATACTTATGAAGTTGAAAGCATGAATATTTTTATATGATACTCCATAATGCACAGATTGGATGAATTAACATTCAATTGATATTTGGTGGTAAATAGAACATTCTCCAAATGATACAATGATAAGTAAGCTAGATGACAGGCAAAGACAAATGTGATTATATAATGGTGATAATTTTATGATTTACATTAGATTATATGGTTTTCATCAGTGAAACATGAAGGAAACCATATATTAATTATGTGAGTATACTACTAATGAAGTCGAAATTACAAAAACTTTTATTACTATATCAAATTTTATCGATAAGTACACTAGAGATTCAAAGTAACTATTATGAGTAATTAATGAGTTACCTAAAAGGTGAAGACTTGTGAATGATATTTTAATAGAGATGATATGTTGTCTTGATGGTAAAATACTAAGAGGAAAGCTATGAAAGGAGTATCAATGTAAATAATTTAATTGTTAATAACCACCTTGCATGCTAGAAGGGAAAAAGGTCATTCCATAATTATCAAGCTTTTATTCTATGACTGAGCATGAGCATAATAAGCCTATTTATGGATTCTATTAAAAAAAATATGAATTATCCATAAAATCTAAGATTTATGACATGAATATTATTTATTCTGCCAATTGAGTAGTTATTAGTTATCACTGACTGGTTTAACATTATTTGTGCAATCCCTATGGATTGATATCTTGACTAAAGGTCCACTTGATTACTTGTATGACTTATATACTTACAAAATAGTGTTGGATAATAGACACTCATAAAACTTGCTTTTCAGATTCATCTAACTATAAAACTCACCACGTGTACCAGATGGGGTAGGGCAGGTGTGGTTTGATTAGACCACACCCGATACCCAGTCTGAGGTCCTGAGTCATGGTGTCCATGCCACTGGACCATGCATGTGGACCAGGTATCTGGGTTATGCTTGGCATAGCATGAGGCCCGACACTCCCTAGCCCAGCATGGTACAAGTCGTGCCTCTAGCTGACATAACTCACATCCAAGAATAGTTCTAGACCATGTTGGGCTAGGCTAGGCATGACTCAGTCGGGTCGTGCCTCGGGTCATTCCCGAGCTGCCCAGCCCACTAGCCACCTCTACTATGGATTGCTTTTCTAGTTTGGCTAGTCAACTTTAGTTGATATAACTACCCTTTAATATGGATAGTGCTATTTTTAGTAGTTTTGATAATATTATCTTATTTTAATATGGTGATTTTATCTTCTTTTGTTTTTTTTTCAACCAAGATTCTTACATGAATAAAAATTTTATGATTGAGCTAACACCTTTGGACCCATATATAGAGAAAACAAGAAAAGTAATTTTGAAACAAAGAGTGAAGAAAAAAGTTATGAAAGAAATGAGAAATAATAGAGAGGTCCATGGTGATGATGGATAGTCTATCTAATAACTTAACTATCACCATACCTTATGTAATTATTAGAGGCTTATGATTGCAAATAGTCATTTAGGAATTTGGATGTAGTTAGTGGAAATGAATTATTTTGAGTTGAAGCATAGTCTAATAGTGATGGTTCAATAGTATTAGTAATATAGGAAAATATTAGAGGATTTGAATGGGTATGTCATTATGTTTTTTGGAGTAATGCGATACAATTAAAAGAAATGGAATTAGCCTAGACATGATAAGGTTATGTTTATTTCCATTCAATTTGAGAGAAAAGACATGGAGTTGGTTCTAATGTGTATCTCAAGAATCTATTAAGAGTTGGATGAACTTTTGCATAGTTTCCTCACAAATATTTTATTCTCAAATCACATCATAGTTAATGAGCGAGATAAGACAATTTCATTAGGAATAGCTAGAGAGTTTGTATATTGCTTGGGATCATTTTAATGAGTTGTTGAGGAGATGTCCTTAGCATGTATTTCAATTATGGTTCCAAGGTCAAACCTTCACAATGAGCTTAATTATATGAGGAGATGAACTATTGATGAGTTGGCAAGGAGACTTATTTGTTGTTTGAAGAGTTGACAAAAAATAAAAACTATATACCAAATGACCATGAATATGTGAGAAGATAAGCTACAGTTTTGGAGTTAGACTGACATACTGTGATGAAATCCAAGATGAAAGTATTCATAAATAAGTTGAAAGCTCGTGGAAATAAATGAAAAAGTGTGAAAGAACTCACCATTTTGCAAGCATAAGAAAAGGTGACTTTCTACATAATTTATAAAGTGAAATATGCCAATGGGTTGAAAAGCAAAGGGTATGTATTTTGACTCAACTCTAATAACCCCACACAATACCATCCAAACTTAAGAAATCATAAAAACTTTTCCCATAAAAATTATGATAGTGGGCCAAAATATTTGCCAAGTCCCAAAGAATTTTGGACAGAATTTAATGGGATATAATAAACAAGGAGAGTCAAACTCAAATTATCAAAACAAAAAAAGTAGTAGAAAAGATGCCATATATGATAAGTTGTTAGCACTGCTAACCAAGATGAAGAAAAAGAATGATTATCAAGATAACTAAAAAGAGATACATGAGACTAAGTCGGAAAATATGAATATGGAAATGTAGAGTATAGAAAACTAGATTGGACGCCTAATATTATCATTGAAAGGGAAAAGGACGAATAAGCTACTTATTGATACAAAGGCTAACCTGAAAAAAAAAATACTTGACCATAGTATTTAGAAGTGGAAAAAAGCTAGAGGAGCGACATGAAGAGCAAGCTGAAATAGAGGGAGATATTATTAATAGTGCCGCAACTTATCCAAAAGTCATGACCTCCACAATGACTAATTCAAAATACACATGTTGATAGAGAAGGTGAAATGGAGGAGCTAATGTACCTAAAATAGTGGAAAGAAATATGTGATCAAAAATGATGCAAAAGGTACTCTTCATTTTAATATATAATTTTCACAAAGATTTAGGAAGGAAAAAATAAATAAATAATTTGAAAGATTTTTTAATATTTTTCAAAAGCTAGAAGTTAACATTCTAAATGCCAAAGCATTATCCCAAATGCCTAACTATGTAAAATTCATAAAAGATGACATGAATATTAAGAGGAAGTTAGATATGTATGGAACCATAAATATGGTAGAGAAATATAGTGTCATCATTTAATGAAACCACATAAAAATTTAAGGTTCTAAGATCTGTTACTATACCATGTACAATTGGGTAGCACATATTTCGAAAGCTACTTTGTGATTTAGGATCAAATATCAATTTAATGTCTTTATTAAAAGTATGAAGATTGAAGGTCAACAAAATCACATCAACTTTACTTTCACTCCAAATGATTGATTAATCAGCTAAGCATCTAATGAGTATTATTGAAGATGCATTGATTAAGTTTAAAATATTTGTTTTTCCTATGAATTTTATTATGTTGCATATGGAAGAAGATCAATGTGCTCCAATGATCTTGGGATTATTATTTTTAGACACCAAACAAGTCGTATTTGAGTGGGTGAACAACATATCAAATTCAACATTTATAAGAGGGTGAATAGTGTGGATGATGATAATGCATGTTGTTGGAGGATAGATAATCTCTTCTACACAACAATACAACAACAAGTCGAGTTTCGATGGAAAGAATTTATAGAAAACTATTAGCATGATGAATATATGAGAGATGATGTAGAAGAAGAGATCTGGGGATGTTAAAGTGATGGAATAGAAAGTGATGAAGATGACTATCATGAAGTTGCAACATTCTTCAAAGTCATGACTTAAGATAATTATAGAAAAGATTATTCTATAGATAAAGAAAAAAGAAGTGAAACATCCAATTTTTTTGATACATAATTACAAAGAAAATGACGAGGAAAAATTAAAGATTACACATGAAGTGAAGGTAGAGGTAAATTCCCAACTAGTTGCAAAAAAAAAAAAAAAGAAGACATGTAGAAATGGAAGACTTGGAGATTCATAAGTAAGTGGAGCAAAATGATGAAGTAATGCTGAAAGTCATGACTTCTAATAGTATTGTGACTTTGGAACTTCAAAAAATAAAGGTAGTGGCCACAACAAATTTACTATAGAAAGTAAATGCTCAACCTATAACCTAGCATGATACCAAAACACTCAAAAAAATCATGGCTTCCATGCATCAAAAATGTAATGAAAGAAGTTCAAAAGAAAGACGTCATGGAAATGATCCAATTTCGAAAGAAAAATTGAAAAGAAAGGGGTTAGTAAAAAAAATCTTGAAAAGCTATATTGAATTGCCAAGATCATCGATGAAGGTACTGAATCATTGATAATCTAGATTTGGATGTTAAATATAATACTTCTTAGGAGGAAACTCAAGCATTTTTTTTCTACATTATATGATGTAATAATGATATGTAGATAGTCGTACAAAATATAGTGTATTATTTATTAATCCTAAAATTTAACCACATAGTTAAAACCCCACTATGGATCTTTAACTAACCACAAAAAGAAGTATTCTCACCATCTTGATACACTACAACACTCTAACTTAGTCATAACAAGCACTTATTTGGAAGGAGAAAAATCTATATATTTTCTAAGTGAGATTGATTGCTCTAGGATGAATAATGATTTTAGTTTGGGAGTTTATCAGGTATGCCAAAAACCAAATAATACTAATTATTTGGCATGATTTTCTTAATATGTTTACTTGAAAGAGGGGCATATTTATAACAATTTCACAAAAACTTAGTTTGAGGATTTTGATGAATAATTGTGAAATTAAGAGTTTTAAGTATAAAATATATAGTTTGTTGGAGTTGGCGACTATGAATGAAAAAATTCATAGTATTTGACATGTTATGACTTGAATACACCTTTGAACATGTGTATATTAGTTTTTTCATCCATTCTTGCCCAAAAATCTACACACATAATCATGGAAAGCATCATGACTTTTCCCAGATTTATGACCATCATGCATGGGAAAGAGGTTAAAGTTGTGTCTAACAACCACCACAATGACTTTATGTTATAGAATCAAAAGAATGAAGCAGTGACTTTTATTTTAAACATGACTTCTAATTTAAGAAACTCACTTAAGACACTTAGGTATATAAGAAAAACTTTAGGAAGTCAAAAGATATCGATGAGAGGTATGAGAAAGATAACTCAAAAGAATCTATAACTGTTTTTTCAAGGTGATCCATGAGTAAAAAGAGTAATACAAGGTACATGCATAAATCCTAGGAGGTGAATGCATATTTCGACCCCCTCATATAGGAAAATCAAATTGAAATTGAATAAGTTTTGAAGAATTTCGGTTTTGAAACCAAAATTCTTCTAATAACTGAAATTGGGCATCCAAATTCATATTAGATAAATTTAACTTATCTCATGTGTCATTCTTCTCTATTTAAGACTAAACGAAGAATCTATGGATAGTGTAATATATTTATTGTGATGGATATTTAATTTGATACTTTAATATGATGTTTTGTTATGATATTATTTAATTATGGATGGTTTGAGAATTAAATAGAATTGAAACTAAGGTTCTGATTATTGGTGTTCGTAAGTTATTAGATTGGTGAAAATGATAGGTAAGCCATGAGTTACATCATGTATATGATAGGAAGGAAGTGACGATCCTTTCAACCTCGATGCATGAGACAACCCCCATTTGCCAAAACTTATAATTGTGGTATATTTAATTATTGTGAGTATGCTGCTTATAAAGTCAAGACCATGAATACTTTTATAGGTCACTCCATTATGTTTGTCCTAGAGGAACTAACCCTCAATTGATATTGGGCAATATATAGAATATTTTCCTAAGGGTTTCATGCTTAGTGTCAGAGTTGTCTTTTATTGTGAGGCAAAGTGATAGGTAAAGCTTGTGATTGGCATGAATGGATGTGAATCATATGATGATGATAGTCCTATGAGTTACATTCAGTCGTATGGCTACCATTAGTGAAATAGAAAGGAAAAAGTATGTTAATTATTTAAATATGATACTAATGAAGATTAACGTACAAATATTTTTATTAACACACCAATTCTCATTGGAAAGGCACTAGAGGTTGGAGAATAAGAATATATATTTGAAGAAACTACTAAGGGCAAATTAAAGAGTTTTCTAAAAGGCGAGGACTTGTGAATGACCTTCGAGCAGAGATGATATATAGTCTTGGTGGTAAAGTATAAAAGAGTTAACTATGAGGAAATCATAATTGAAAAGGGCTAAATAGATAATAACCACCTTGTATGCTAATAGGAAAAGAAGTCATTCCACATTATCAAACTTTCTTTCTATGACCGAATATAATTACAATAAGGACATTTTTGAATTCCAACACAAATAATAATATGAATTATTCCTAGGATCTAGAATTTATGATTTGAATCCTTTTTATCATGCCTCCCAAAGTAGTTGTTTATTATTATTGACTAATCTAATTTTATGTATGCAGTCCATGTGTGATCGATATCTATAATAAAGGTCTTTTTTATTACTTGTATGACTCATATAGTTGTGGAATATTGTTAGACGAGAGATCCTCGCCCAACTAGTTTTTAAGATATACCTAACCATAAAATTAAGTATTGTAATAAAGTCACAATGGTATCGCTCTATGCAGAGTGAGTGGTCACCCTACCAGCTAGTGGAAATATGTGTAGATCCATATCAACCTATGGATGTCACCACATGAAAACATAATGTCATGATTGAGTCTAGTGTTGTGACATAAAAATATATTATCATGCCTAAGTTTAGTGTTGTGACATAGAAATATGATACTATGATTTAATCTAATATCATGACAAAGAAACATGATGTAATGACCTAGTCAAGTATCGTGATAAGGATACATGATATCATGATAGAGTCTAGTGTTATGACTTGAAAATCTATTATCACAACTTGTACAACTTATTTTTATTAAATTAAAACAAAATATTAAATTAAAACAAGATAATGAAGTATAAATTTAAATTTAATGCATAACAATACAAAATATTATGCATTTCCTTTCCTTTTTTTCTTAAAATCATTCTCTTTCTCTCTCTCTCTCTCTCTCTCTCTCTCTCTTAAAGCAATAGAAAAAAATCCAAGAATTGACAACCAAATTCTAATTGACCCTAATATTTGGTATCATAGCCTAGTTAAGTTGATGTGAAATATTCAATTTGGGAATGATAAGCTTAGGGTCATCAAAGATCAAAATTGAGAAATTTTCTAGGAAAAGTTTTGAACTCTAGAAATTGAAGATGAAATATTTATTGGTTGATATAGATTTTTGGAGCACAAATCAAAGATTCAAAGCCAAAAGTCAATGATTAGAAAATGGGAATTAAACCTACTAAAATTGTTGAATGGAAAAAGCTTGATCAGAAAGTTCAAGGCTTTATTTGAACATTTCTTGCAGATAATATTATAATAAATATTTTTAGTGAGAAAATGACCAAGAATCTATCAACAAAGTTGGAAACTTCCTATCGAAGTAAGATACTAGTTAACAAATTATTCTTAAGGAAGAAGCTATAAAAGTTGTATAGGGATGATGAAATTTATTTTTCTATTCATTTGCATGTGTTCAACACTCTGATCAGCTAGTTATAATCCATTATCTATAACATTAGTGATGTTGATAAGACTATTATCCTTTTCTATTTATTACTTGACTCATGTGATAATTTGATTATCGCCATAGATAATGGAACAACAGAGATGTCATATGAGGTAGTTATTTTAGCTCTTCTATTTAAGGATATGATGTGACAGAACATGAGAAGTATTTAGAAGAAAGCTTTATTTGTGAGAGAAAGGACTGAAGAAACAATGTGTTTTAAAAATTAAATCAAAGTCAAGTGGAAGATTAAATAGTGTTGATTAATCAAGTAAATTTAATGCTCGAAATGCAATAAGATTGAGCATTTCAAAAGGAACTATAAGAGTAAGAATGGCTCATGTGATAAAAAGGAATCTACTAAAAAATTTTACATAGTAATAGCATATTTCACACAGTGATGAAGACATTTGGTTCATCGATATGAGAGCCTTCTAACACATTGCTTTTTATCAAGTGTGGCTTTGTTAGTACGAAAGTTGTAATGGAAAAACTATAAAAAGGGAATGACTCAATAGTAAAAATAGTTGATCATAAAAAAGTAAAAATAAAGATATATGATGGGATAATGAAGTTGACTTTAAAGATGATGAACATTCTAGATCTCAATAAAAATGTGTTATTAGTCAATGTAATGGAAAATGCATGAGTTATTTCAGTTATGACCAAAAGTCATGCAAGATACCTCAAGAAGAAATGATAAATTCTTGTGGAACAATGTAATGAACATTGTATAAGCTGCTGGTAAGCATTATCAAGTCTCTAGTTAGTGGCTTTCTCCTTTCTGAGAAGTTGTCCATATAAAATAATAATCTCTAGATGTGACATGGAACCATGTTGTGTCATCAAAGACTAGGGCACAATAATGAGTAGAGTATGTTGACGGTAACCTCAAATAAATTAGTGAAAAGAGCACTGAATTGTTCATAAGGATTTGAATTTTTTGAGGATTACTTGTTTGAAAAGCAAAAGATAGTGAAATTCAAATCGACAACCACTAGATTAAAGACATTGCTAGACTTAATTCACAATGACTTGTTTGGAGAGACATCAAATACATCACTTAGGAGATCAATGCATTATGTATTGTTTGTTGATGATTTCTATAGGTATGTATGAGTATAGTTTATTTAGAATAAATCTTACATGTCAAAAAAGTTTAAGAAGTTCAAAGTACTAGTAGAGAACCAATTCAATAAGAAGATAATGGTTTTTCACAAAATAAGGATATAGAATATATTCTAGTTGATTAGTATGGTATTGTTAGGTAGAACATGATCAAGTTGATACAAAAATAGAACACAGTGGCTAAAAGGATATTTTTGGGACAAAGCAATAACCATAATGTACTACCTAAAGAACTGCACTCTTACATTGGTAGTGAATGATAAGATGCCATTTGGGGTGTAGCATGGAAGAAAGTTGAGTGTAGCTCACCTTTGATATTTTGAATGTGATGCTTACATCCATGTGCCAAAGAAAAAGTGCAACAAATGAGACTTCAAATCAGAAAAGTATAAGTTCATTAACTACAAGAAAGACATCAAAGAACATAAGTTCTAGAACCCAAAGATAGGAATAATCATTTCCAATAGAGATGTCGTATTCTAAGAGTGTAAAAGTGAGACTTTTGTGAAGAAATTATCTGAAGGACCTAATAATAAAAAGGTAAATGTAAACATGGGAAACCGAGTCTATGAAGTCTACACATTGGTGAAGAGAAGCTATGGAGGCTGCACATTGATGAAGAAGCTATGGAGGCTGCACATTGATGAAGAAGCTATGGAGGCTACACTCGCATTGAGGAGGTCTACACATGTTATTAACCCACATGAAAGGTATGCTGATAGTGCATATCATGCCTTCATATCAATGGTGATGAGGACAACACTATGAAGGAAGCTAGGGAGCATACCATGAAAGAGGAGATGAAAGTCAACACAAAAAAGAAACATGCTAATTACTTGATGAAAGAAATATATATTGAGAAGTTCCAATTGTGTAGAGTCCAGACAAAAATGTGGAAGTATTCATCAAGTGGAAGAATATTGTGATTGACTCATATTTCACTATCTTGAATGTCCACCACAATGACATGATAGTCAGACATGGCCTTTCTCTATGCTGAGTGAGCAATCTCTTAGTCCACTAGTGGAAACAAGCATAGGTCCATGTCGTAACCTATGGATGTCATAACATATAGATATCATGTCATGAGTGAGTCTAGTATTCTGACATCAAACATGATGTCATGACTTATTCTAGTATTGTAACATGGAAAATGGGGTTGCATTTGTGATTGAGTCTAGTGTCAAGATAAGAAAATATGATATCATGACTAAGTCTAGTGTTGCTACAAGAAAGCACAATGTCATGAGTGAGCCTAATGTCATGATATGGAAACTTATTATCATGGCTTATAAACCTTATTGTTTGTAACTAAAATAATATATAAGATAACGATGTCTCAATTTCAACACAATCATAGCAATACAAAATATTGTGTTTCCTTTCTTCTTGTAACTCTCCCTCTCTCACAAAGCAATTGAAAAAAACCATAGAATTAACCACCATATTCTAATCGATCCTAACATAAAAAAACATTTTTTATGACATATATATCAAGATGCTTTTTTTTTGGGTAAAATTAGTAGTTTCGAAAAATAATATTATCTTATTTATATATATATAATTATATATAGTGTTTTCAAAAATATGCTAATTTTGAAAACACTAATTTTTGAATTTAGTGTATATTTAACATTTATATAAAAAATATTATAGATATAATATTTATATAGCATTCATAAAACATTATATTATGTGATTCTACAAGTGTTTATAATGCATTAAATATATATAAATTATAATAACATTTATGAATACATTATATATGTATATATGTATCAAGAAAAATATATTAACACATTATAATACTATTTTTAAAATGTTTATAAATGCATTAATTAAATATAAATGTGCATATGTATATATGTGTTATATATGTTATATTCATATATTTGTTTATACATTTATATACAATCATATATGTTATATATCTTATATACATTATATAATATGTATATATGTTACTATATTTATATATGTGTTTTATATATTATATATAATATATGCATACATACATATATATATATATATATATATATATATATATATATATATATATATATATATGTTTATATGTTTTGTGTTTATATATGTGTTATATGTTATATAATTTATATACATATATACTTATACATTTATATATGTTTATATATGTATTATATACATTATATATGTATGCATGTTTATATGTTCATATACATTTAAATATATGTTATATACCTATATGTATATGCATTTATACATTTATATAATATGTTTATAAATATTTTGGAAAAAGTATATAATATGTTATATGTATGCGTTATATACATTATATACATATATATAATTATATGTTTATATACATTTATATATCTATTATATATGTTATATACTTTATATCTGTATAAATGCTAATATATTTATATGTGTTATATATATATGTTATATGCATTAATATATGTATATGTTTAAATGTGTTTATATATGCATTATATATGCCATATATTTATTATATATGTTGTATACATTTATATATGATTATATATTATATGCATTATATACATTATATATGTATGTAAGTTTATATGTTTAGATATATATATATGTGTGTGTGTGTGTGTGTGTGTTATATTCTGATGTAAGCATTTATGTAGATATGCTTATATAACATGTAGATGTTATATAACTCATTTATAAATTTTATATAAATGTATATATGTATATCCATTCACACATTTATCATGATTATAAATATTTCAAAAAATAGTGTATAATGTGTTGCACATATACATATATGTGTTTATATAAACATATATACCCATATAACATTCATTAATATTATAATTATTTATATACAAATGTTGTATGTAACATGTTTATAAATGTTATAAACATTTATGTGTAAACATGTACTCACATCAAGGTAATCAAGTTTGAAATGAGGATGGATGATCTTATTCAGAGATTACGAGTTTGATTCCCAATGATGCACGATATTCACCATAGGGTGTCTGCCAATTAAAGTTATTATGTTGTTGAGATGATTGTCGTATTTACTCTAACCAACCCCAAGACCCATATATGAGCCAACATATAGTATAAGTTGGGTTTCAAGTGGAGGAGGAAGGGAAGACGATAAAAAAATTATGTAAACATGTTATATAAGGCATTTATAAATGTAATATAAATTTTATATATATATATATATATATATATATATATATATATATATATATATATATATATATATATATATATGTTAGATATATGTTGTATATATATATATAGTGTGTGTGTGTGTGTGTGTGGTATTTTAAAAAAACAATATTTTTTCAAAAATTTTAATTTTTCCAAAAAGTACATCTCAATATATGTGTCATAAAAAATATTTTTATTTTTTTGTATCATGTAATGTAGCATAATGATGTGACATAGTGATCTAACATGTTTATCAATATTTGTACACATGTAATAATATATATGTAAATATGTAATTATATGATGTTCAAATTATCAAAAATTCTTGAATATTTTGATGCTATTAGATGATATGTAACCACATGAATGAAACATAATTAGATAGATTTTATGAATTTAGTGTTTTTGTAAATATTGGCTACTTGATAATTTATAGATTATCGAGCAGTTTCAACATTCATTCTTGGCTGAAACTCTAATTAATTAGTTATGACAATCTTTATAATTATATATCATGACTCTATTATCTCATTTGCATAATCTTTCAACTATGTAGTATATTCTTTGCACAATGTTATCTAGTAACAATTAAATAATTATGACATTAATTTCACATGAAAATAACTAAGTACCCCATTAATTAGAAAAGTGGCGGTCACTTTCTAGTATCATGACTTTATTTTTAATAAGAATGTATATTTTAAAATAGAAGCTATGACCTTTTCCCAAAGCAGTAACTTTTGAGCTATAAAAAGTTACAATGTCAAAAGTATTCAGGACTTAAGTCAAAGCTATAGTAATTATCCATTCCCACAACTTCTGAACACAAATGATACAAAGGACATTTACACAAGTATGACCATTTTTTTAGGCGACGACTATTGCTCTCAATAGAAGGTAAAATCATAAATTTTATATTTGGGCTAATTTCCAAGGTCATGGCATTTTGTAATGTCATGGTCATGGTATACATAAGAAAGGCCAAGGCTAGTGCCATCACCATTCTCAATGTCATTGTTATTTGATGCATAAGAGAAACTATTCTTTGCACCATAGACAATCTTAGTCCCACAACCATGTTATTCCAAGAGAGATCATTCTTTGTGTCATAACCATTTATAGTGTTTTGTCCATATTATACACATGAAAGGCCAATACTACCACTATGAATTTGTTACTTTGATAATAGACCCAAATTGTTGATACTTCTTAGCAATGTGACTTAATGTTAAAAAAATATTATAACACATTCCAAAGTCATAACTATTTTATAGAATTCCAACCTCTATCTCTAGAGATGAAGACCAAAATCATGATATCTTTCAAAAGTCATGACTATCTACTTAAAGAAATATAGAAATATCAAAGTATAAAAGAGAAGATATAGGAGGAACTTGAACAATTTTCGTCTTCTTTACTCACCAAGACCAAATAAATGTATAGGAAATGACCCTAGGGATGATTTTTGCATTCTATAGGGGATCCACAAGCAAGCAATGGACATAAGACATAAGATAAAACCTAATATTAAGGGGCTCAACTCTCACACTCCCTCCTCTATAGGGTAGATATGAAAAAATAAATCAAAAATGGTATGGAATTAGGGTTTGTGACATAAATTCTCAGGAGGGTTATCATTGGGAATCTAAGTTCATGAGACTTATTCTAGTGTATCTCATGAATCTATCTCCAATATTAGGCTGAATTGAGATCTAGGACTTGTCTAATTTTTCTTATGTAATGTATAAATGGTTTTGATATTAATAGATATGTTTAATTTATATTGCATAATAGAAATTAATTGATGTAATGATTAAATATAACTTAAATTGGAGATTTGACTATTGGTGGATTTGTGAATGTTGTTGTGGTGGATTGTGACAAGTAAACCATGAGGCTCTCTCATGCATATAGTAAGAAAAAAGTGACATCCCTTCCAAATATGATGTATGAGACAAACTTATATGTTAAAACTCAAAATTTGAGGATGCTAATAATTGTGAGTATGGTGCTCATGAAGCCGAAAGCATGAACAATTTTACATAAAGATCCATTGTACATGTCTTAGAAGATATAGTTCTCGATTGAGATTTATATTTTATAGAACATTCTTTTAAGGATTTCATCTTTAGCATGGAAATAATATAGTCACCAAGGAAGATGACAGGTAATTCACATGACATGTATGAGTGTATTATGACTCACAAGGTGGTATTAACCCTTTGAGTTGCTTTAACTAATATGGTTACCACTCATGAAACTTGAAAGAAGCATTTGTTAATTGTGCAAGTATGGCTCTTACAGATTTGATGGTGTAAAAACTTATAAACCACATTAGTTATTGATCTTAATGATATTTGAGGCTAGATAATAGAAATATGCATATGAAGAAACTATCAAGGGTAGTTGACAAGTTTCTTAAAAGGTATGAGCTTTTGAATTATTCTTTAGTAGAGATGATTTGTTTTCTCGGTGGTAAAATACCAAAGGGACAATTATGAGTGGATCATCATTGAGATGGGCTTAATAGTGATAACCATCTTGTATACAATTAGGGCAAGGATTATTATACAATAGGATAACCTTCATTATGTATCTAAACTCAATCTAATTTTAATTATTTAAATATATATCATATAAATTAAGTGGACAAACCCTAGGTTCTAAGAGTCATACCAAAAATCCTAATTATACCATTTACTAGAATTGTGTTATCTCATTGTTGGTTGACTGAACTACTAATATAATCCTTATGTGGTTGATATCTATATGAAAGCTTCTTTACTACTTATATGATTTTCATACTTGTAGAAATTTATTGATAAGATATTCTCACCAACAAGCTCTTAGGATACTATTTAACCAATAAAATTAGGCAAAATAACAAAGTCACAATAAGTTTTTGACACTATTGTTGCATATTATTTTATCTAGTTAATCAACATGAGTTGAACTAATATTATTGAGAAAAAATAATTCTTTTTTAGTAGTTTAGATGATATTAATTTTAATAAATTTGTTCATATTCAATTGCTATCATGGTAATCTTATTTTGGAATGTGGATTATTGTGTTTTGTATTTATTGTATCTTTTCTTTTTCTTTTTTTAGCCCACTAATCTACAGAAAAAAATTTTGTGACTAAGCTAACACCTTGACACTTAGAAAATAATAATCAAAAGATAATATATAGCCAATCATTCAAGAAAAATCTTAAAAAATATCTTAAGGAGTTAAAGGAAATGAATTATGCAGATGCTTCTATTGACCAATATCATAAACTATCAATACAAGGATACTTGTTATTCACCAAGAAATATATTATACACCATTTGACAACCTAAATCAACACTATTATTAATTAGTAATGAGTTGTAGAAAGTGGAGATGTAGAAGCCATGAGGGAAAGACATTTAAGTCTCTTTCTTAGCTTGTCACTGTAGCTCTACCACAAGCTTTTAAGCTTGCTCATTCCATTTTCCTCTCTGATTGAGTCCCCCGTCAACTTCATTGGTTATCTCTTCTCCCATCATCTTGATTATTGTCTCAATTGACATCTCCATTTGGTGGAAGACAATGGCAAGAGCCACCATGTATGTAATTACCAAGAAGTTTTCACCAATCTTTATACATTTCCAACTCCTCATTTGATTTAGCTTTCCATGGGTCAAGACATTCCCATCAAGAGTCCCGGCACATATGACCCTATGGTATCAATGTCTAGCTAATCCCTCAAATTTTATTATTTCTAATATTTTATATTCTAATTTAACTATTTATATTTTAAATGATATTTTTTGTGATATATGAGGTGGATATCATACTTCCTTATTTGTGAATGATTTTTTCAACACCACTTGGATATATTTAATTCATTTTAAATTTGAAGCTTACACTACTTTTATGTATTTTATCTCTTTTCATCACTCAGTCTAACACCAATGTTAAAATCATTAGAAATGATAATGGACAAGGATATCTCTATCATCGTTTTCAAACTTATCATCTCAACCATGACATCATTCACAAAGAATACAAAGTCTATAATCTTGATATATTATCCATTTTCTATTCTAGTGATGTCACCTTCCATATATATTTTAGAATATTTCTGACACCTCTTCCTCTTTTTATATACGTCCAACCTTAACCATAAAGTTCACAATGTCTTCACATGCTATGATGACTTTAGGTACTAGTCACACACATGCTACAATGCTCTCACTTCTAGTTTTGAGCCCTCATGATCTTATGATGCTCTCAATCATCCTCATTGGTGCTAGACGTGGCCTACTGAGCTCCATGCTCTATAAGCTAACTCTAATTGGACTCTTGATCATCTTTCACATGGTAAGAAACCCATTGGCTAAAAATGTGTTTTCTAACCAAAACATAAAGATGATTGATCTATTGAAAGATATAAAGCCTAATTTGTTTCCAAGAGCTACACTCAAGTCGAAGAAGTTGATTACCATGAGACTTTTTCTCTGGCAGCCAAAATGACCGCTATCCACTACTTATTGGTCATTATTTCTATACAAAATTGAATCTTTCATCAAATTGATATCCATATTGCCTTCTTCATGGTGATAATGATGAAGAAGTCTACATGACACTACATCTAGACTATTTCACTCAGGGAGAGCCTCGTGTTTATCAACTTAGAAAATTCTTATATGATCTCAAGCAAGCCTCCCACAATTAGTTTTCCAAAGTAAATATTATGCTTCTTGATGTAGGTTTTCACATATCTTGGATTGATCACTCCTTATTCACCCTTATTACTGTAAAAAAAATTGCTTGGACAAACTATAACTGAGGAGAATTATTTCTAAAAAGAGGCTTTTTATTCTGATTCTATTTTTTTACAAGCAATATAATAATTTATTTATAGGCTATAGTTTGCCCTCGTAAAATTGAAAATTAAAAATCATTATCACCCATAAGAGTAACTGCTAACTCTTGACATTTAACTTTTCGTATTAAAAATAGACACTTAATGTTTATTTAACAATTACTGACACCAACATCACTATTGTTCTTGTTTAGATTTATGACATCTTAGTTGCTAGCACTGCTCCTTTGCAAAATGAATTTCTCAATAATCTTCCCTCCACTCACTTCAAAAAAAAAAGGATCTAGGCTCTCTGAAATTATTTTTTGTCCTCTTATTTGCATGTTCTTTTGTAGGTAACTTTCTAAATTAGTGAAAATATGATTTTGATGTATTTTCTGATAGTAATCAAACTGCTACCCAAACTACCTCTTTTCTAATAGAACAATGTTTGAAGTTTTTTTTTATGAGGAAAGATCTCTCCTTCATAATCCCAATAATTATAATTGCCTTGTTGGTTATATAATTTATTTGACCATCACTTGACCTAATTTTGCTTATGCCATCAACTTTCTTATTCTATTTATGCATGCCCTACATATTTTTTATATGACTAATGTCATGCATGTTCTTCATTACATAAATTGGAATCCCTATCAAGGTATTTTTTTTCTCCTCTTCTAGAACCACTCGGGTTATATTATGGCTATATTATGATACTCAATATTTATGATTAGGCAATGTCCCAAAAGCTTGTTGGGTGGGTATCTCTTATTCAACATATTTTTACAAATATACTAGTCATATATGTAATAAAATAAACTTTTATCTAAATATCTATCCTATAGAGATGGAATAGGTAGTTTGATTAACTAATAATGAATCAATTGATATTCTAATCGGAAGAATAAAATTGAATTTTTTGTAAGACTCTTTGATTTTAGGGCTGGTCTATTTCATTATGTATAAAGACCTATCTAAATTTCTTAGTTAATATTATGCTTGGTTATAAAGCGAAGCTTGGATTTTTATGAAAATTTCATAGTGCCCTACAGGCATAAAAGGTGGTTATCACCTATTGGGTCATCCCTAATGATGGTCCCCTCATAGCTTTCCACTTAGTATTTTATCAGTAAAATGACAAATTATCTCTCCTTGAAGGTCATTCATAAGTTCATACCTTTTATGCAACTTGTCAACTATCCTTGATAATTTGTTTGTATAAGTACTTTTATTATTCAACCTCATGTATCATAAAGATGTGAACTAGAACGATATTAAAAGCATTTGCATTTTCTACTTCATAAGTAACATATTTTTGACAATTAACATAAGTATTCCCTCATATATCACTAATATGAGTCATATGATAGGATGTGACTTTCAAGACTATCATCACCTTATGAGCTACTTGTACTTACACATGTCTCTTGGCTTATCTATCATTATCCATCATGATGACATGTGACTCTCTCACTAAAGGTGAAATTCTTAGGATAAATATATATAAAACTCTCATATCAACGGAGGGTCTTTTTATCTAAGATGTGCATAATGAATTGGCTTATAAAAGTATTTATACTTTTAGCTTCATAAGAACTATACTCGCATGATTGAACTTACCTCAACATTAGATTTTGATGTATGAGTCTATCTCATGAGTTGCTATTGGAAGGGTTGTCACTTTTTTAATACATTTACATATGAGTATTCTTCATGACTTACTTATCATCATCCACCATAATTATATGCACAAACTTACTAATAGTAAAACTCTAATTTCAGTTCAAAATAACTATTATATCTACCAGTAACCAAATTACAATACAAACCAAACATAAATTTCATCAATTATATATTTTTCACATTAAATAAACTGTACCAACCAAACCTCAATTTCGCATGTTTTTTGAGAGGAATTCACATGAGACAATTCAAAATACATTGCATAGAATTTCAAGCTCCTATGATAGTTCTCAAGAGTATCTACGAATCAAAACCTTAACTCATAATTTTCATTCATGTACCTCGGATCTACCTCTTGGTGAGAATCAAATTCATGCTCTCTCATTAGGGTTTATTCTTTTGCCTTATGTAACCTCTTTGCTCATGGATCTTCCATCGAGTTTGGTGAAATTCATGCACCTTGTCTGGGTATGTTTTTTAAGTGGGAAGTCATGGTATCATAAAAAGAGTATAAATTTAGCTTTGACTTTTTATAACACAAAGTCAAGGCTCTAGAAAAAAATCTTGGCTTTGGTCACTTTCTTGTATTAGATTGCCATGGTGCTATGAATAATCATGCCTATTATAATTCCTCTTTATAACACAAAGTCTTGGCATTGGAATAGTCATGGCTCATGCATTTATCTTCAAGAACATAAAGTTAAAATGCTAGAAATGGCAACGACTCATTCCTTTCTTCTCTATAACATGTAGTTGTGGTGCTGGGAATGATCATAGCTCATTCATTTCTCTTCTAAAACCTAAAGTCACAGTGCTGGGAATAATAATGGCTTTGATCTTTTCTCTAAAGCAAAAAGTTATTGCTCTGTAAATTATCTTGACTCGAGCAAATATTCTCTAGAACTCTAAGTAGCCAAAAGTTACAGTGCTGAAGAAAATTCATGACTTTTGTTTTATTATCCGTGGCTTTGCAATGAGAAAGTCATGATACTAGAGGATGTCATGGATTGTAATACTAGTGGGATACTTAACTGTTATAACATAAAATTAATGTCATAGATATAAAAATATTATTTAGCTAGTTTGACTATGACTCCAAGAAATTTTTATAGTCAAAAAATATGTGTTATTCAATGAAATGATTATATCAACAATATAGTAGAATTATGACATATATAGATTTATGCAACAATTTGTATAGATCATCATCCAAAAAAAATAACAAAACTATCCTATAAGCTCATGGAGATATAAAAAAATCATAACATAAATAATACTATAACTTTAGATGATTTTTTGCTCACCTCATATTCAATAATTCCACCAAGTTTTATATTTCACCCAAAAACTAATAAATTTCACTACTATTCACCATAATAAATCAAAAATATAATTTCATAAAATAGTTATATTTAAAGCATTTTTCATACAAATACATTATATAATCACCAAAATATCTAGTATTATTTGATATTTAGCATACCAAAGAACTCAGATACTAAAGTGATTGTTCATTCCCGGGTAATTAATTCTCAAAAAAATATAACATTTCATCCATCCTACATAAGTATTTTTTATGACTAGATTTATGTATCATAGTATATCAAGATAGAGGGGTTACTTTTTTTTGTAGATATATAAACAAGTCACAATGGGGTTTAAGTTCCATTACTAAATTTGTAGGTGGGTAAAATATGCATAATGATTTGTGTGAGTGAATACATAAAATTTTATTTCATTTTCATCACATAATGCAAAAAAAAATTATTAGGTTGCTTCCCAAGCAGTGCTGTATTTAATTCCATAGCTAGATAATCAACAAGGAGTTACCTTCATCAGTAATCTCAACTATCCAGGCTAGCTTTGTTGTATAATTTTAAACTTCCTCTTTTCTTCTCAAAATTTTCTTTTAGCATTAAATCATATAATATACTTTTTTTTCGAAGCTTCCTTTTCCTACTTCTCTTTTCCACAATATAGTGGTTTTTTGGATCATCATGGTTTTTTGGCTTTCTTCTTTTCCGTCATCCTTCCTAAATGTCATGCCTTTTGGATCTTCATATCTTTTTGTTGGGATACACTTTGATCTTTTTCTTTTGGGATCTCCAAAGACATGGTACTAGGGTTTGTTGTGACGTCTTTTTTTAGCTTATGTATCTCCAAAGTCATAGTACTTTTCATAGTTTTGTCTTTCTTTGCTACCTCTATTTCTTTTTTATCATTTCTTTAGATCCTCTAGAATTGATGTTAGTATTATGTCTTCTTCTATCATTTCATCAGTCACAAGTTTAGATTTTACATCTATTTTTGCTACTAGCATATTCTTTCAATCCTCTACATAATTTTCTCCATGAAACTATTAAGAGAATTTAAGTATTTCATATCTTTTTCTATCTCTTTTGATTACTCTTATTTAGATCCTTCATAAGTCATGACTTAAAAGAATACTATAAATTTGTAGCAAACATTCTCCTCAATCTCAGTTTCACTTTCATAGCTCCATATTTTCTCTTATACATATTCTTCCTCGTCTTCATCAATCCAGTAGTCTTCTAAAAGATCTTTTCACCTAAAGTCCATGTTTTGTTTCCTTGTTGTGCAGAGGAAGTTATCTATCCTCTAATAATTTTTCTCATCATCATCTAGACTTTGCAGACCTTTCTAAAGAAATTAGAAAGATAACTCATAATGAGATTTGAAGATACTAACTTGAGTAAGCTTAAGGTAAGTATAACATTAGAATTTCTAATAGTTATAATGAATATATGTGATAGTGATAAGAAGATCAAGGAAGCTTACGGAGCCATGATATTTCTCAATGTCATTGCTAGAATCAATGAGAAAATTGGTCATTCAGTATCATGGATCTATGAGGAGAATACCATTAGTTCAATTTTTTATATAATATCAATGGCCAGCATTGAAAATATAAAAAAGAAAGGAAGTAAAAGATTACATGGAGAAGCTGGTATAAACTATAGAGATTATAGATGAAGATAATTATTCAGTGAAGTTCTAGCTATGAACATTAAATATAGTACTAATTGTGAGACAATCCAAGATTTTTCTTTTTGTTGTGTGATGAAAAAAAGCATTCTTCTATTGCTTCATTGTATATACATCACACATTGTTATTGATACATGATAAAAACACCATACGTCAATGGGTCGTAAATTCAAACTTAACTATAATTTTGATTAGATCATACAAAAAAATCACAACCATCAATTAGCATCATGACTTTTCAAGAAAAATACACAAAGTTGTGACTTTGTGTTTTTATTTTGTGCGGTGAAATAAAAAATTTTTATGCCTCACATATTTCCCATCTCTTGATTCTATGAAACTAAACCTTAATAATGCAAAGATCTAAGCTATCAAGGAAGAGAGATTGATATCGAAGTTACAGGGGAAGTGCAACACTATAGAGATGAGTCACAAGATTAAAAGGAATTGATCGAGGCCAAGCATTGCTGAGGTTTCATCAAAAGCTATAATGCCCATGCTGAATATTTGTATGGAGACTAGTAGAAAATTAATGACATCCGTTCTAGCCAAGAAAAGTTTTATATGAGAGCATGGATTTAATGAGTTTATCTTACCTTTCCAAGATTTATAGAGAGAAAGAGTGGAATCTATTTTGTATGCACAAAGAAAGGGGGACGCTTTGATTGTGAGAAAATTTTATGTCAATATGGAGGAGAGGCAAGAAAAGAAATATTACATCAGGGGATATTGGATACAGTTTGATAAAGAAATTATTAATAAATTACTCGGATTGCAAAGAAATAGGGATGAAACAACTTTCAAATTGCTAAAAACTCAGCACAACTACAAAACAATCATTAATATTTTGACAGATGGAAAAAGAGGATGAAAGACGACTTTGAAAAGTATATATGAATATTTGGTGCATGGACAACTCACAGAGGTGAGTAAAATGTAGTTTTTATTTTCTATGCTCTTTTTTTCAACTAATACTCCATGTCTCAACCTTTACACTAGATAGGGAAATCTTGCTTTATATCCTTTTGATTGGTTATAAATCTGATATTGAGAAAATACTTAAGAAGTCCATTCTCAATATTCAAGTGAGAAAATTTTCTAGCCATATATTTTATTATTCTTTGATTACATAATTATGTTGAATCGAGAAAGTCTTGATAGATAAAGATAGTGATGAATGATGTCCAAGTATGTCCCCCATATATTGTCAGGCATTAAAAAGGGTTTGAAGAAGATAGAAAAAGAAATGAAATCAATTCTTGAATAGTAAGAACCAACCTATATTGGGTAAGAAGTGTCATCCTTTTCTAAAGACAGCATAGAAGCTATGAAAAAAGTGAGAGAAGATGAGAATAGAAAAAAACTTTCATTGAGCATTCTCTAGTTAGATAAGGAGGTACCATGGGTAATATTTTTTATATTTTAGAAAACATGCAAATAGAAGCTGGATATAGGGAGGAATTCTTTAAAAGGGAATTATCATCTATCAATACAATAATAATAGTGTAAGTAGAAAAATGAGATGTAATTTAGAAAATACACCTTCAAAAGAAAGAGTTGATATTTATCACACCCCAAGAAAAGATTGTAAATAATATTTTTAAGCTCTTGGAAGATATGATGAAACAAGTTGAGAGTATGTTGTATTTGATATATAAAATACTAAACATTCTTGTGTATTTGGAGTGATGTTAGATGATGTGTGAACATAAAAATAGTTCTTAATTAGAACTATTTTATGACTTTGGAATTTTGATAGATTTTGATAAATAGTTGTAAAATTAATATTTTTTTTGAATAAATTGACGACTTAGTGATATGTAGTTCATTGAGCAATTTTTGTATTCATTATTGATCAAAATTTTACTTTTTTAGTTGTGACAATCTTTATATGACATAACTCTACCACATCATTAGTACAATCCTTCAATTATGCGGTATATTCTTTTTTACTATGATATTATCTTAGAGTCATAAAAATATTTATCTCATAAGAATTAAATGACTATGATATTAATTTCACTCCGTAGTAACCAACTATCCTATTAGTCCTAAAAGTCACTTCCACATTCTAATGTCGTGCCTTTATTTTTACTAAGAATGTATATCTTCAAGTCAGAGTTGTGGCCTTTTTCTTAATCCATGACTTTTGAGCTATAAAAAGTCACAGAGCTAAAACAACTTAAGCTAAAGCCAAGTCATTCCCAATACCATGGTCATTTGATATAAAAGAAAGATCAAGGCCAAAGACACGACCATTCCTAGCACCATGACAATTTGATACTTGAGAAAGATCAAAATCAAAACCATTGTCATTCCTAGTCCATGACTAAATGATGCAAAAGAAAAACTAATGCCAAATTTGTGGTAATCTCTAGTGCCACATTTGTGTTATAGAGACAAAATGTATAAGTAATGGATACTTTCAAGTGTTATGAATTTTTGTTATAGAAAGAATAGGATGTATTTTAAAGCCATGACCACTTCCTAGAATTACGACTTTGAGCTAAAGAGACTAAGGCCAAAGTCATGACATCTTCCAAAATTCATAACTTTCTACTAAGATAAATATCAGAATTATACAAAGTATAAAAGAAGAGAGAGGACAAAATATTATTTAATTATTCTTCTTTTTTCTTCTTCATGCCATAAGACCAATATCAAAATGCATCAACAATCCTAGGGAAGATTTTTTACTCTCTAAGGGATTCATGAGTAAATAAGATATGCAACACATAAGTCAAATCATAGAATTGAGGGGTACAACTTTCAAACCTCCCTCCCTCCACAAGGTGGATTTGGAAAATCAACTAAAATAGAGTTGGAATAGGGTTTACATCCTAAGTTATCATGAGCGGTCTCATTGGAAATCCAAGATTCATTAGACTTATTCTATTATACCTTGTTTGAATTTCTACCAAATATCAAGATAAATTGAGATCTATAATTTGTGTAGTTATGTTTTATGTAATGTATGAATGATTTTATGAATAATTTATATGTTTAATTTATGTTGTGAAATGGAAATTGATGGAAATAATAATTAAATAAAACTTGAATAAGATATTTGACTATTGGTGAGTTTGTGCATGTTGTCGTGATGGATTGTGACAAGTAAACCATGTGGCTCACTCGCATATATGATAGAAAAAAGTGATAGGCCTTCTGACCATGATGCATGAGACAAACTTATATGTTAAAATCTAAATTTGAGGTATATTAATCATTGCAAGTATGATGCTCACGAAACTAAAAACATGAATGATTTTATCACCACATTGTACATATCTTAGAAGAACTAATCTTTTATTGATATGAATATTTTATAGAATATCCTCCTAAGAGTTTCACCATTAATGTGAGAGTTGCATCATTAATATGGAGGATGGTGGTAGGTAATTCTTACGATATACACAAGTGGTTGTAACTCATAAGGTGATATTAGCCCTTTGAGTTGTTTTCACTCATAAAGTTCTTATTGGTGAGATTTGAGGGAAGTATATGTTAATTATGTGAGTATGATACTTAAAAATTTGAAATTATAAATACTTATAAACCATTCTAATTCTTAGTCTTTATAACACTTTAGGCTAGAGAATAAAAATATACATACGAAGAAACTATAAAGGATAGTTGATGAGTTGCCCAAAATGTATGGACTTGTGATTAATCTCAAGCAGGAATGATTGGTTATCTCAGTGCTAAAGTACTGAGTGGATGGTTATGAGAGAACCATCATTGGGATGAAATCAATGATGATAATTATCTTGTATGTTATTAGGGCAAAAGATTAATCCAATAACAATCTAACATTCATTCTATTTCCAAACTTGACATAAATCAAATTATTTGAATATGTATCATATAAATATACTAGATGAACCCTTTGATATAAAAGGCATACCAAAATTATAAAATAACTCCTTTAGTAAAATTGTATTATCTCAAAATTAGTTGACTGAACTATTGATACAATTCCTCTAAGATTGATATATGGACTAAAGTACTCTTTACTACTTATATGACATATATACTTATGAATCTTTATTAATAAGATACTCTCACAAATGAGTTTTTAAGATATTATCTAACCAATAAAATTATACATCATAATAAATTCATAATAATCTACTACCCAACAAACATGTAGGATTTGAATTGACAAAAAATTTATATGGTGGCATCCATAAAGTATTTTGATTACAAACAAATAAGTTGTATTTTAAAGGAACTTATTAAATGTACACATCAACAATATTTCACCATACATTGCCATTTGCATGGTATGGTGACAGCTAGCGAAGGCTCGAGGCATGATTTACATTCAAATGTCATCACATTGCATACAAATAGCATTTTCAATTTTGGGATTACATTAGAATGATGGATGTTGATTACTTGTTATGAATATTGCATATGCAATTAGGAGGGGAATACCCTTGTAGGAATATTCTTTTCTAAGCATAGCTTACCCTCAAGAAATATTTTAGTTACAGGATAGAACCTATGGATGGAAACTATTTGAAGCCATTGTTTTGAAGAAAGTTACAATATTGGGGTTTTGTGTAAAAGTAATTAAATGATGTGTTGTTTTATATTATAATACTTGTGAGAGTATGTTATGATAAAATATAAACTATTAAGGACTTGATATGTCATTATGTGATTTTTTTTTAGTAAAGATAAATGAGCCAATGACCACTTTTATTTTGGAAGGTTATGATTTTGGGAATGGTTGGATAGTTAATAGAATTACCAAATAAGGGGGGTATCATGGCTCAGTATCAGAGCATAGGTGTATAAGTGCATAGGGCTCAATATTTGATGCTAGCATTATAGTTTGGGATCTATCTAATTCTTTATTTCAATTATGGGTGTCAGTAATTGAGGCATAACATGGTGGCATTGAGTTACCTGATATTTTTGGGTGTCACAACTTGGTATCAGAGTTTAGCTATATGATTACATTGGGTTCTAGGGGCATGAGTTTATGTCATGGTATTCATTATGCATTTCTTATTGGTGCTATATGATTGTGTGCTACATATTGCAAGAATTATATACATCGTATAATATGTATAGTAAGGGATGAACACTATGGTCAAAGAACATACTTATAGGGGTTCAAAAATAAAATGAACAAAGATATTCATTATGAAATGTCTATTACTATTTAACATATGCACTATTAGTAAGACAAAAAAAAGTCATAAATTTTTTATTTGACTTGTACAGATGACAAGTCAAATAAGAAGACATATAAATGGTGGGTGAGACAACAATAGAATGCCACTACTCTTAATCAGCAAGCCTTCATGAAGGTTATTGGTACTATGATTGTGTCTATAGCATAGGCAAGTACTATAACCTTTATCATTGCATAGACTAGTGCAATAGTAGACCAAGTAGCATCAAGTAACCTCCAGAGGTTTAAGGCACATATCCTCTAATATTTAAGAAATGTGGAGATTTAATTGTAGCTAATCATTGATTCCAACAAGTTGAGAAGATTTTGGATGCTTTGGAAATCACCTCCGATGTCATGAAGGAAAATGTAGCTTCATTCCAGCTAAAGGCTAAATCCCATGTATTGTTAGATGGGTCAAAGCCTCAAGAGAATTTGAGGCAATGACATGGAAAGAGTTCATTAGCTCTTCATGGGTAAGTATTTTATGGCATCTGCTCGACATGCAAAATCTCAAGAATTCTTGGAACTAAAACAAGAGATGATGATAGTACTTGAATATATGGTTATATTTACTGAGTTAGCCTGTTTAACCAATAAATTATATGACTATGGATATGGCCAATGTGAGAAATTTTAAGGATGATTTGAAATTATCTATCTGAGATAAAATTGTTGGGCTCCTACTAAAAGACATGGACTTAATGGTCAAGATAGCTATGATCATTAAGAGGGAAGTGGATAATGCACGGAGCATTAGAGATATAAGTGTGAAGATGCACCCAGACACACAAGTATAAAAATCATGAAATTGAGAAAAAGAGAAGGAGAGCAAGTCATGAAGGAAAGAAAAGAGGGTGAATTCTACCAAATATAAGAGGGATCCATGAGCAAATAGGTGACACAAGTTAAAAGCTTAAACCTTGAGGGGGGCATCAATTCCGATCATCACTTAGGAGTAGATCAGAGGCACACTAAACAAGAATTATGGGTTTAGGGTTTTGAATCCTAGAATCTTTTGAGAGTTATGTTTGGGAACATGAAATTCTCTTAGATGTATTTTGAATTATCTTGTGTAAATTCATTTAATTATCACATGTGCCTACATCCCAGTTGTTGGTGTTGATTCCACATATGGTGTAGGCACATGTGTCATTGCATATACACAAAGGCACTCAAATACATTTATTGATTATTATGATTTTTCATCATGGTACTTAAGTACATGGCTGTACACTTAAGGTTACTTAATATGATAATGATATTGCTTAATGTCCTTGGCTGAAAGATTTAAATATAAATTTAAGAAAAATTATCTAGTGCACATGAGTGTGATGTGCAATATTATTGATTGCCCATGAAAAAATTATTGATCGAGCAAAGAGAAATTATAAAGTTGTTTGAAAGCATGCTTTTAATAATGTTCATAATTATTCTTTGGAGGATGTTGTTATATATGTGTCTATTGTTCAACCAAGTAGATCATTAGTTCTCATTAACAATATTATTCAATCAACTCTTGATTATCTACTAGGACAAATATGTAAGGATTTTATTAGAAATTATGAACATATATTTTACAATCAAGCATGACACATTAAGAAGAAGGGAATGAACATATATTTGGGTTTTCATGTAATTATTATAAATTATTACTTTGAATGTGTGAGCATATTGTCAAAACAATCCCAGGAAGTATTGTGAGATTTACTCATTTTGAGCAACTTTTTGTTGTTTATTCTATATCTATTGAAAGTTATGCTATGAATTCTCATCTTGTTATTGATATCGACTCATCTCATATGAGTGGACCTTATAGTGGTGATCTCTTCTCAACAACAATATATGATGCTAGTAATTATATGTTTCCTCTTTAGCTTTTAGGGTGATGAATTCGGAAAATTATGATAATTGATTTTGAATTTTAGAAAATCTTAAAATAATAGTTATTGATGCTAGAGATGTTATATTTGATAGACACTTAGCTCCTTTGCATATAGTTTCATAATTATTTGGTACAAAAATAATGCTTATTATTATCATCATTTAAAAAAAATTTTAGTAGTCATTTGGGTAAACATAATACTAAAAGGAGGAAGGGGAATGAAAATACTCTAAATTAACTTAATAGTATTGCAATGCTAGGTGGATTATGATTATAATAAATGCTCAACAAAACTTAGAAAATTTAATGAAGATTTAGTAATTTGGATCAAATTAAATGAACTATAACATTTGGTGGTGTCTAAGATCTAGAAAAAAGTTTGGATAAAATGATAATTATTCTTGTAGTCTTTTAATTCTAGGTTCATATTTAATAATATTATTCAATATGCAATATTTTAATTGAGCATGTAACAAAGTTAGATGTGATATTGATTAAGAATAAAGAAGAAACAATTAGTTAGAAAGAAATTATTGGCCCTAAAATTGAAAGTTATGTAATGTCTAATTTTATCAAAGATAAATCATTATGCTGTATATGTAATTTGTTTTTTACTTAATAATCTGTTTTAATATTTTTCATGTAAGTGCAGAAAAGAAAATATTAAAAGCCTGGGGATGCAGCAGTAGCACAATAACGGAGGTCCTGCTGTCCAGTCAGCGAGCCTAAATTTTTGGAGCAGAGCCTGGCCCGTTCCATGATCCGACATGCTTCGGTTAAATGAACCGGATGTTTATTTTTCATATAAAATGATTTGTATTTATTTTTCGGGTGGCTGTTTTTTGACCCGGTTGAACTGTTCATCATCCCTCTCCTCTCTCTCTACGCGATTTCGTGACTGCTGCGTGCTGCATACTGTAAGACGTTCTATTTCTTGGTTTTAATCTGTAACGCATAAGCGTTTTCTGGTGGAGGTAGCTAGTCGTACTGAGCGACTAGTGAACCATGTTATTTCCTGTGTTGAATTCTCATTTTTTGATTCTGTCATGTCTGTTGGATTGGGATATATATATTGCTTGTTTCTGTGTTTCTGTTGTTTTTTGTTTCTTAATCTCACTACCCATGGAAGCGCAATTACCCAACAATTGGTATCAGAGCTTGGTTTGTGATTTTTCGAGTAATTGTGCATTTAGGGTTTGAGATTTTTCTGTACAAGCAATATTCTGTTGAAATGGCTGGAACCCTAAACACCACGATTGAGAAATTCAACGGCAGAACTGGGTTTAGTATGTGGCAGATTAAAATGCGAGCGCATTTGAATAACTTCGATATTTGGAGTCCTCTGGTTCAAGGCTTCGGTCCACACACTGCTGTTGCTCTTGGAATAACCGAGGCTAAGGCTTGGAGACGTGAAGAGAAAGCACACTCCACCATTCTATTGAGCTTGTCGGATGAAGTCATTGCTGAGGTAGCAGATGAGGAATCTGTTGTAGGACTGTGGCTCAAGCTTGAGTCTCTGTACATGACTAAATCATTGACGAACAAGCTTTTGTTGAAGAGAAGGTTGTTCACACTGAGGATGCAAGAGGGAACCTCTTTGAAGAAGCATCTGGATGACTTGAACAGCATCCTCATGGGCCTTAAACGGGTGGATGCTAAGGTGGATGATGAGGATGTTGCACTTCTACTCTTGGTTTCTCTTCCTCCTTCCTATGAAAAATTTGTTGAATCTCTCATTGTGGGAAAGGATGAGATCACACTAGAGGATGTTTGGGCTACCCTACACTCTAGAGAGATGAGGCAGAAGGCTGCGGTTGAAAGACTTGAACAACATCCTGCTGGATTGGTAGTGACAAACAGGAGGCCACAACTTGTTCCATTCAAGAAGAAGGGAAATAAGATTCATAAGAGGTCAAAGGAGGGTGACATTTATCACTACTGTAAACAGAAAGGGCATTGGAAAACTGAGTGCCCGAAGAAGAGAGCAAGGTTAGAATAGCAAGGTCAACCTAACCCCCCACCTGCTGCTGCTGTGACTTTTGATGATCTGGATGATGGAGAAGACTTGTGTTGGTAATCCCCACAACGATCACAAGATCAGATTCTTGGATCCTAGATACTGGTGCTTCCTTCCATATAAGCACTCACTTGGAGTGGTTCAGCAAATATGACAAGAAGGAAGCTGGCCATGCTGTGGTGGGGAACAGCCAACCATGTAAGGTGGTTGGAATTGGCACAATCAGACTGAGAACTTGGGATAGCCGAATTGTCTCACTTTCAAATGTGAGATATGTCCCTGAGATGACAATGAATCTCATTTCTCTCGGTGTTCTAGATGATCAGGGATATTCATTCAGTGGTCGAGAGAGAACACTGAATGTTCACCGAGGAGATGATGTTGTACTGAAGGGGCAAAAAATTGGAATGCTATACACACTGATAGGTTCCACAGTGACAGGAGCTATTGCTGTCACATCTGGAGAGCCTGCATCTGAAGAAAAAGCTAAACTTACCAGACTGTGGCATATGCGGCTCGCACATATGGGAGAGAAATGTATGAAAATTCTCTTTGATCTTAATCTTCTTGTTGGTCATAGAGTCAGTAAATTAAATTTCTGTGATCATTGTGTTTTTAGTAAGAAACATAGAACTAAGTTCGGTAAAGCCATACACTGTACAAACCGTATTTTGGATTATATCCATGCTGACTGTTGGGGCCCTTCTAGAGTCACATCTCTTGGGGGTGCTCGTTTTTATTTATGTTTAGTTGGTGATTACTCCAGGATGTCCTGGGTATTCATGATGAAACATAAATCCGAGACTTTTATAAAGTTTAAGCAGTGGGTTAGCTTAGTAGAAAATCAAACACAAAAGAAGGTTAAACTGTTACGAACAGATAATGGTCTAGAATTCTGTTCGTCTGAATTTGAGGAATTCTGTAAGGACAAAGGTATTGTGAGACACAAAACTGTTAGGGACACTCCTCAGCAAAATGGCATTGCTGAAAGAATAAACCAAACTCTTCTGGAGAGAACTAGATGTATGCTCTCTCAATCAGGCTTAGGCAAAAAGTTTTGGGCTGAAGCTGTTAATACAGCATGCCATCTGATAAACAGATCGCCACATAGTGGAATTAACTTTAAAATTCCATTTGAAGTGTGGACTGGTAAACCTGTAGATTATTCCAATCTGAAGGTGTTCGGGTGTATTGCCTACTATCATGTAAATGATGGTAAGCTTGAACCTCGAGCATGCAAGGGAATATTTGTTGGTTATGGTGATGGAGTCAAAGGATTTCATATCTGGTCACCATCTGAAAAGAGAGTTATACTCTCTAGGAGTGTTACCTTCGACGAGAGTGTCATTCTGAAACAAGTATCTAGTCCTATCTAGTTACCTGATGTTCCTCAAGCTGAACTTAAGGTGGAGCTAAAATCTAGATCTGTAGCTCCAAGAATGATGCCTGTTGTTTCTAGACAAATGATAGCTAATCATGAAAATGATGCTAAATCTGTTATTGAACCTGATCCTGAAACTACACCTGAAGAGTCTATTCCCTACTGTATTGCAAGGGATAGACAAAGGAGGGTGAACGCACGTCCTCCTCTGAGATTCGGCTTTGATGAGTTTGTAGGATTTCTCCTACAAGTTGCTGAAGAAATTGACATTCCTGAACCATCCTCCTTCGAGAATGTTGTTAATTGTCCTGAGTCTGAGTCATGGTTGGTTGCCATGAATGAAGAAATTGAATCTCTTCATAAGAATGGTACCTGGATCATTGTACCTAAACCAAAGGGAAGAAAAATAGTATCTTGCAAATGGATTTTCAAGAAGAAAGAAGATGCCTCAATTGTTGGTGGTTTAAAGTTTAAGGCACGTCTAGTTGCAAGAGGGTTCAGTTAGAAAGAGGGTGTTGACTACAACGAGATATTCTCTCCTGTAGTTAGACATACCTCAATAAGAGTGATTCTAGCATTAGTAGCACATCAGAATCTTGAACTTGAGCAACTAGATGTCAAAATTGCTTTTCTTCATGGAGATCTCGATGAAGAGATCTTCATGAGCCAGCCTGAGGGTTTTGAGGTATCAGGCAAGGAAACCATGTGTACAAGCTTCTGAAGTTCCTTTATGGACTTAAGTAGTCTCCCCGTCAGTGGTACAAGAGATTTGACTGTTTCATGACTAGTCATGAATACAATAAGTGTGACCATGATTGTTGTGTTTATTTCAAAAGGCACAAGGATGAGTCATATATCTACTTGCTATTGTATGTAGATGATATGCTTATTGCTGCCAGAAATAAATCTGATATTCAGGAACTGAAAGATCTCCTCAGTTCTGAATTTGATATGAAAGATCTTGGAGGAGCAAAGTAAATTTTAGGTATGGAAATATTCAGAGATAGAATTAAAAGAAAATTGTTTCTTTCACAGAAACAATATATTCAGAAACTTCTATCTAGATTTGGAATGGCTTCTTGTAAGCCTCTGTCCACACCATTTGCTCCTAACCTCCATCTGACATTAGAATGTTGTCCTCAATCTGAATCTGATAAGGAACAAATGTCTAAGGTTCCTTATTCTAGTACTTTTGGGAGCCTCATGTATCTTATGGTGTGCACCCGACCTGATATTGCTCATACAGTAAGTGCAGTGAGTAGGTTAATGAAAAACCCTGGTCAAGAGCACTGGAAAGCTGTTAAGAGGATACTTAGGTACCTCAAGGGGACTTCTGATGTTGGTCTGATATTTGGTAATGAATCTGAACTCTTGCTGGCAGGATATTCTAATTCTGACTATGCAGGAGATGTTGACAGTAGACGGTCTATGACTGGTTATGTCTTCACTGTATGTGATTCTGTAGTTAGCTAGAAAGCCACACTACAAACTTCTGTTACTTTATCTTCTACTGAAGCAAAGTATATGGCTCTGACTGAAGCTGCGAAGGAAGGGATATGGCTGAAAGGTTTTCTCAAGGACCTTGGTCTTTATGAAGAGGTTGCAATAGTCTTCTATGACAACCTCAGTGCTATTTGTTTAGCAAAAGACCAAGTGCATCATGAGAGGACAAAGCACATTGATGTGCGATATCTTTTCCTTCGATCTGAGAAGAGGGTACAAGTAAAGAAGATTGCAACTTCTGATAATCCAGCTGACATGTTTACCAAACCTGTTACTCGGAATAAGTTAAGACACTGTCTTGACTTACTGAATATATCAAATCAGATGTAGTCTTTTTGGACTAACTGTTTATAGAGAGTGTCTCTCTATCTGTATGCAAAACAAATTAAGGTGGAAATTGTTGTATATGTAATTTGTTTTTTACTTAATAATCTGTTTTAATATTTTCATGTAAGTGTAGGAAAGAAAATATTAAAAGCCCGGAGATGCAGCAGTAGCACAATAACGGAGGTCCTGCTGTCCGGTCAACGGGCCTAAATTTTTGGAGCAGAGCCTGGCCCGTTCCATGATCCGACCCGCTTCGGTTAAATGAACTGGATGTTTATTTTTCATATAAAACGATTTGTATTTATTTTTCGGGTGGCTATTTTTTGACCCGGTTGAACTGTTCATCATCCCTCTCCTCTCTCTCTGCGCGATTTCGTGACTGCTGCGTGCTGCATACTGTAAGACGTTCTGTTTCTTGGTTTTAATTTGTAACGCATAAGCATTTTCTGGTAGAGGTAGCTAGTCGTACTGAGTGACTAGTGAACCATGTTATTTCATGTGTTGAATTCTCATTTTTTGATTCTGTCGTGGATGCTGTTGGATTGAGATATATATATTGCTTATTTCTGTGTTTCTGTTGTTTTCTGTTTCTTAATCTCACTACCCGTGGAAGCGCAATTACCCAACACATTACTAATTTCTCAATTTATAAAGGATATTTTTGGAATTTTCATTAGGCAGGCTTAAGTCAATGTTGATATTATTAACATATAGTGGACGTGTTGAGGTTGGAAAAATGTTGGGTATCCCATGTAAACATCCATGTGCAACACTACTATCAGTTGGTAAATTCATAATTAATTTTGTTGATAATTAGTATAAATTTACAAAATAAGAATTAAAATATTTAGACTAATTTTTAGGGATAGAAACATAGGATATGCTATTAGTTTGTGTTGATGGCATTTATGTGATTTCATTTATATAATTCACTTCACTATACATCCTCCCAAGTCCTAATGTCTACCTAGAATATCATAAAAGAAATATTAGGAATTTTAAATGATGAACAAATAGACTGTATTTTGTTTTAGATGCAAGAAGGAAGGATACAATAAAAAAACTTGCAGAAATTTTTTGATTTCATTAATTATTTAAATGATGAACAAATAGATTGTATTCAGGGATTGAAACATAGGTATATTTAACTGATATATTTCTATATAATGCTATTTATATATACTTACAGTTACACATGTCAACTTTAAAATTTTCATTAAGATATTTTGTACGTTACATTTAAGTTTCAACTAATAGTCATTTTAAATAAAATTTAGTTTGATAGAAATACAAGTTATGATTCTTATAAAAAAATAATCATATTTATTTGTAACAAATATTTATTTCTTTTAAAAAACTTGCTAAGATATGTATATGATCTAATTTTATTTGACAAAGAAAATATGCTATAATAAATAATTATTTAAAAAATATATTTTGATGGTTATATAGTTATATGCACTATGATATTTATTCTGAACATAATTGTTTTAAAAAATAATTAATTACAAAAATAAAAACAAGGTCCTATATATGTATGAACTACAAGACATTTATTCTGAACACAATTATAAAAATCAATTATTATTAAAAAAACAAGCTCATATATTTATAGATGACATCTAATTTGAACATAAATGTTTCAAAAAAAAAAATTATTATTAACAAAAAAAAAAATCAAGATGATATTTATTATAAATAGAAATGTTTATTTTGAATAGAATTGTTTCAAACGAATTTATTTTTAATAAAAAAAAAGTTGATATTTATTTTGAACAAAAAAAGATTATTAATTACAAAAATAAAAACAAGCTCATATATTTTATTTATATACACTTGAAGATATTTATTTTAAATAGAAATTTACAAAAATATTATTATTAACCAAAAAAAAAGTTGATGATATTTATCGTGGACAAGAATTTTAAAAAAAATTATTAATTACAAAAAAAAAAGATCATCTATTTATATGAACTACGTGATATTTATTGAGGTCAAAAACATTAAAAAAATTATTACTTACAAAAATTAAAACAATATCATTTATTAATATGAACTGCATGATATTTATTTCGAACACAAATGTCAAAAATAAAAGCTCATATATTTATATACACTAAATGATATTTATTTTGAACATAAATGTTTTTAAAAAAAAATTTATTACTAATAAAAATAAGGTGGTGGTATTTATTATGAACAAAATGTTTTAAAAATTATTAACACAAATAAAAAAAGATATAAGTATTTGTATATTTATATAAATATATAAATGTTTATATGTTTATACATATATTTACATATATCTATAAATTTATATATTTACATATATCTATATATTTATATTAATATATAGATATATTTATATCTATATAAACATATAAACACACACACAAACACATGTAATTATATATATATATATATATAGAACACACACACACACATTTATATAAACATGTGTGTGTGTGTGTGTGTGTGTGTGTGTGTGTGTGTGTGTGTGTGTGTGTGTGTGTGCGTGTGTGTGTATAATTGTATATATCTACATAGATATAAATATTTATGGAAAATTTTATGAATTATTATTTGTGATTAGATGATAGTGAGCATTTTGTTGTTGCAAAGGTCATAGGTTTATATCCCAATCTTTTATTCATTAGATAAATACATGTTTTGGGAAAAAAAAATTAACTTTTGAATTCAAAAATTGGTTTCCAAGATTAAAATAGCAATTTGAATTCAAAAATTGAGATTGAAAATTTTTTTACGTATTCAAGAGGTAGAATCAAGTTCATGTATTTCAATTGACCAAAACTTAATTATTTTCGAGTTTGGTATAATTTTATTTTTAATTTTGAAAAATAAAATTCTTTTTTTAATTACTTTATTTTTGATGGACCAAAATACAAATCTCTCATAATAATTTGTCCATCATAATGAAAATTTAATGTGATACTCCCTCCTATGGGACAATCATAAAAAAAATAACAATACAAAAAATATATAAACTTTCTTTATAACTATTATTTTATTTTAATATATAAAGTTACTAATAAAGGCCATGTCTTGCAAGTTGAAATGCTATATTGATTTTCAAAAAGTTAATTACAAGTAAACAGTCCAGCAATTGTGTGTTAGAAATGATAGATACGTTTTATATAAACTTATTAATCAAAACAAGTCATCACATGGATAATATATGCATTTAAACTATTATCAATGTACTTGATATCATAAGAACTCCAAAATTAAATGTGTTTGAACATAATCAGTGCTAAAATGATTGATCAGTATGGAAGTTTGTAGTATTTCAAATGCATCTACTCTTGGGTTAGTAAGGGGGGATTGGGGGGAGGATTTTAAAAAAAAAACTATTTCTTTTTTCACCACAACCACAGCTCACACACACACTAAAAAAGAGAGATAGATCAAGTTATTAAAATTCAAGTTCAAAAATTACAAATAATATTTGACGAAGCAGGGCTTTGAGAATTTTGCCTCTATTCCAAGTAAAAAATCTAATGCGCAACTGGAAATTAAAGAATAAAAATAAAAATAAAGAACGGCCCTTCCGTTATTTCATCTTCCCCGCAGGCAAATATCTATCACCATGAGGGAGGTACGGATACCTGGATGGGGACCACCATAGCCCCCAAAGTATAGTTAAATGAAAGAATAAGAGCAGCGCAGATGAATAAATGTGGGAAGGATAAACGTTCCAGCAGAATTCCGTGCCAAAGAAGATGATCAAACTGTGAGCAAGTCACTTCAAAAGTGAATACTCGACAAGAAAAAGTTATCACAAACAAGCAATTAGAGAGTGGAATCTGGAATCCATGTTACCGGAAAAATGAAGGGAATGGCGTTTTCCACAATAGATAAGGCAAGCTGTAGAAGTACCTGAATCAACAAATTATGCACCATCAATCATCAATTATTTCTTTTTTATTTAACCCTCTTTCTTCATCCCAAGACCCAACCCATGCTGCTCTCGGTTCATATATGGGATTCCGGGCCCCAAGATCAGGTTAGAGCAGGCAAAGCCACCATCCCAATATCAAGATAGGGTGAACGGACACCCCAAAAAACCTCAGAGACCAAATTCGTGATCCAAGGATAAGAACATTCAACCTCTTGCACTTTGCCAACCTGACTACCATATTGTTGATCTGCCATCTATTAGTTTAATTTATTAGTTTATTCCAAAGACAATATATAATACATGTGTGATTACCAACAACGTGGTAGGTAGTATGATTGGCAATATGCTGAATTCGCCTATCCTTGGGGATTATATGAGATCGATTATGTGTGGAAAACAACTACTTGAAGAAAACGTCATTCCCTCCACCATGGGCTCAATTAGGCCCAGGGATACCACAAAATTAAAATAACACGTAATCTTGTTATAGTTTACTATTTGTTATTTTATTTTTATTTCTATATTATGAATGTCACCAGTCAGCATGTAAATACCATATTTATATGTCTCAAAGAATCTATGAGTATTGATAATAAGCAATATCTAATTATCAAATAAATAATTTTTTCTATAATTCTCTTATGTTTAGTTTAGAAGAGTTGAAAAAAATATTCATGCCAACCAAAACATTAATTCATAACCCAAATAATGCCTCAGTTCACCATCAAAGTAATAATAAAATCAACATATATAAATTAAAAAATTAAAAAAAAAAATCAAAAATATAATAATCTAGTTAGCAAAGAAGTTGAATGCTCTCCCAATTCCCATAGGGCCACGAGTTAGTTCCCCAGGAAAGCTGGATACGTAACTTCGGATGTCATCCGGTCTAGCATTGATGTTGGTATGAGAAAAACTTAACTGCTCTAACCTAGAGCCCTAAGGCTCATATATATATATATATATGTGTGTGTGTGTGTGTGTGTGTGTGTGTGTGTGTGTGTGTGTGTGTGTGTGTGTGTGTATGTATGTGTGTGTATGTGTGTGTGTGTGTGTGTGTGTGTGTGTATGTATGTGTGTGTGTGTGTGTGTGTGTGTGTGTGTGTGTGTATAATAATATCATGATAACTTATTTGATAAAAAAAATCAAAAATATGCTTATGCGAAAAATAATATCATATAAACTCACGTAGGCTAGAAATTCCGACTTTTTTTTTTGTATTCATAAATATTTAGAATACTTTTTTTATAAATATCTAAAATCATCTAACCAATTTAACATATATAAGTTTTGGAAAGATAATTATAGAAAAAATAAAAAATTTAAATAGAGAAAAAAAATCTACATCTTTTATTTAATTCTTTAAAAAAAGTTTAAGTCATGTAAAAAATTATTATTTTCTTTCAAAAATAAATTATGACAAAGCAAGTCAAATGAGAGACATAATAAATAAAAGAAAAAAAATGAAATAAATTTGCTTATCTAAAATAAAATAACAGTGCAATTTTACCCATATTTAAAGATAGTCATTAATTAAAATATACATAGACGCAAATATTTTTTTTTGAAAATTTTAGAAATATTAGAAAATATTTTAGGTATTATAAACATATTTAAGAACAAATAATTATGCGCATAGATTCAAAAAAAAATTAAAAATAAAATAGTATATTGAAAACAAAATTTAATGAAAATAAATTTAAATTCAAAAATAGAGTATTTGATGATGAATTAAATAATATAATAGCATAATTAAAAAATCAAGCTGATCTAATAATTGAAGAGCATGTGATAGTAATATGATGTAGACTGAAAAAATAAAATAAAAACATCCTATAAATTATGTTTTTACTTATGATATTTCAAACTAGATTAACTAGAGCACACTAAATTATACCTAGAAAAAAATAACAAGAGATAAAGCATACACACCAATATCATAGTAGTCCAGTAACCAACACCATGATAAAAAGGATATAATATGAGTTGGATCTATAAGTTGGATCTATTATGCTATCAGGATGGGAGCCTTGCTCTAACCTAATAGGCTCTGAAGCCCATATACAGGCCAAAGAATAATATGAGTTGTGTTTGAAGAAAAGATGAGAGGAGAGATAAAAAAAAAGATATATAAACATTCTCGATGATACTTGAAGTAAATAATTAGACAATACAAGTGTATAGATACTTAACAAAAATTTTCTAACTAAAGATTAAATAATAAACTATATAGTGAAATAAAAAAAAATTATCATCTAACATTAAAATAATTTGAGAAAAGAAAATATTTTTTTTGATTAGTAAACATGTAGTGCAAATTAGAGTAAAAACCACAATTCGAGTTATTATAAACAAATATTAAAACCATGTGATGGTAATTATGAAATTCTCATTTTGAAATTGTTTTTTTAACATATTAATTTCCTAAAATTCAAAAAAAAAACAAAATTTAACATACATGATGACAAATAGGAAACTTATTGGAATTCAAACAATTATATCAATATTCAATTTCTTGCATTATATATATTGCCTTTACATAATATACATATTATTATCATTATATATATATATATATTGTATCTCCCTCCCTGATCCATCTCATATTATCCCTCGGCCTCCATATATGTGAGAGCCTTGATCCTCGGGTTCAAAGTACTCAAGGCCACATCTCAATAATATGAGCAGAGCATTTAATAAAGATGCCTTGGATCATGTATTTGTCATCCATAGAGATCGAAATTATGTCCCCAGGATTAGATAGTTTTGTCCTTTTATCAATCAGATTACCATAATTTAATTAATTACTATATATATACATATAAGTATTTATTGTTGCATGACTATTGTTGCTAAACATAATAAAAAATTAAGAAAAAATAATGTTGTTTCAATTGACAAAGATTAAATTTTTTAGCACATTCTTCAAGGTAACTTAGTTACATGAGAAAAATAATAATTTTAAAAAATAATTTACCAATTTTAATTGACCAAATAGTCATTTAACAAAATAATTGAAGGAAGAAAGTATAATAAATGTCATTCTCATATCATTTGTGTAGAACATGAGTTTTTCTTGAATGTGTCAAATATTCTAGTTTGTGTTCTTCACCTTAATAACTCTATATAAGCACTCATTGTTACTAAATTTAATAAAAAAATTATATATAAATTCACAATTGACAAAGATTCCCTTTGTTATCACATTTCTCAGGATAGCTTAGTTGCACAAGAAAAATAATAACTTTAAAAATATAATAACTTCAAAAAATTTCTACCATAAACATTTGACAAGAAATTTAAAAGAAAAAAGTACACTAAAAATGACATTATAATATTTTTTTTTCGATAGAACACTGAACACCATAAGTTTTTTTTTTTGAATATGTCAAATCATCTAGGTTGTGTTCTTTACCATAATAACCATATATACAAATAGAGTTGTTTTGATTGACAAAGATGTAATTTATTATCTTATTCCACAGGGTAACTTAGTTGCAGGAGAAAAATAAAAATTTTTAGAAATTATTTACTAGTTCTAAGCGAGTAACTACTCATTTGACAAAATATTAAGAAAAAAGTCTAATAAATGACATCTACTAATTATTTCTGTAGAAGACGCCAACATTATTTTTGAATGTGCCAAATCCTTTAATTTGTGTTCTTAAGCATAATAACTATATATATGATTACTCATAGTTTCTAGATATAATAAAAAATTATGGGCAAATATAAATGTTTCAGGTTGATATATATGCAATTTATTATTGCATTCCTAAAAGTAGCTTAGTTAAGTAACACTGAAAAATAATAATTTTAAGAAAATATTTATTGATTCAATTGATCAGATAGTTATTTGTCAAAATAATTAAATGGAAAAAATATAATAAAAGACATTCTCATATCCTTTTTGTAGAACACCATTATTTTTTCTTGAATATGTCAAATCCTCTAGTTTGTATTCTTTATCTTAATAACTCTATATAATCTCTCATAGTTACTATTAAAGTCAAAACTCATTAGGGTTTTAACAACAATCAAGGAGAGAGGGAGAGGGGGAGAGAGAGAGAGAGAGAGGGAGGGGGAGAGAGAGAGAGAGAGAGAGAGAGAACGTGAAAAATAAACATGTTTTTTCATTAATCTTCAAAAAATTATATATATATATGTAAAATTGGGATAGCCCACATATCAGATGATCCTACACAATATAAATGAGAAATAAAGTAAATAAAATAAACTTCATCAAACTAATTCAAGTTGTTGCGTACATATCACAAATACTTAGCTTATAAGAAAGAAAAGACATATATGATCTTTTAAGCATATTCATGAATAATATTTATAATTTACTCGATGATAGATGCATAAGTTATGATTTAGATATTTATGAATGTTCTCTCATATAAAATAACAATTAATAGTAATATATTTTATCTGCTAATAAAACACTAGATAAACAATAATATATCAAATTATTTGGCCGTCATCTAAGAAGCACGGATACAGTATCCCCATGCTATAGCCATGTCCATGTGTCCGACATGTGGACACATGATTCCGTACAAACACGCGTTAGATACATGTCCGATATATCACATCGCGTATCATTAACCAATCCATATCCAATACGCCATGTGGCATATTGGACGGTTGCGTTGGATACATATCCGACAAGTAATAAAATCTACAGACGCATCGAGTGGCTGACAACGCCGAGGTAATGATGAGGAATTATTTTAGGGATTTCAAAGCAATAACAAGGAGGGATTCAAAGTAGTAACATAGGGGGAGGAGGGTGTCGAAGATAATATTAAATTAAAAATTATATTTAAATATAATTATTTATTAAAAATTATAATTAATATACAATAGTTAAAACAAAAAAATTATGTGAAATTACAAAACTAGAGTTGTGGGATGAGTGGTTTAAATGCATGATTTTAATTTTTAAATATACAATATATAAGTATAATTATTTTTTAAAGATAATATTTATATATTTTTTTATTTTATTATATTGTATCCTAGTCGTATCTATATCTTAGTTTTTTTGAAATTTATTATGTCCTTATATCATGCATTGTCGTATCCCGTGTTCATATATGTATCCATATTTCTAAAGCAGTCATAATAAAACACCAATGACCTTTGAATTGGTAAGCCTAATTCCTCCAAAAAAATAATTTACAAGTAACTGATATCATAAATATATACTCTACTTTTATATTGAATCTAAATATAATGATATGCTACTTATTTTTCTAGAAGATAAGATGATGTTCAAGAAAGTTATAAAATATAATTGATTTATCAATAATTATTAAAGCCCAACTAGAATTTAAATATGACTCTACTCAACTATGTCCTTAATCACTGAATAAAATCTCACATCTTATAATCATCTTAACATAATTAAGAATCATGAAAATTATGTTTATATAAGTTTTTTGAAAAAATTTAGGAAGTAAATGAGTATATTAACAACATAAATGATATCTAGTATGGCAAAATATATAATTCTGATTTTTTATAATTCTCTAATGTTTGATGAAATCAACTTATGAACTAATATTTATAGATATGTCTACACTCAGATCAAGTAATGAGTCAATTAATGTGCATCTAATCATCATCTATAAATTAGAGAAAATGTTTACACATCACCTAAAGAAATAGATTATACTGCTTGAGTATATAACCTCAGTCCCTAGGAAATATCTAACTCCCAATTTCACTTGAAGCTCAATTTATAAGATTAATTTCAATTGAGCTATATATAAATGATAATTTCTTATACTCAGAATATGAACAATGTACAATACTAATATGTCATATTATCTTTCTAATTCATATTGATAGTTACTGCATATTAAATCATGTTTTATGAGATTGCTTAAGGTCATAAAGAATCTTTTACATCCTATACACCATGCACATACTCCTTAGAATATTAAAACTTGAAATTTACCGTATAAACTACTATTTCCCAAGATCACTATAAAAGAATATATTCATCATATCTTATTGATATATAGTCTAGATATGAGATGTAGCAACGCAAACTAACCTAATAGTAATTAGTTTAACCATATAAAAAAAATAACTCAATAATTAACATTATAAATTTTTATAAATTTTCTTTATGTACACCCCCACTTGTATCTTATTACAAGCTTACCTAGAAGATTTGAAATAAAATTTCAAATATAATTGAAAATGATAATACTCAATTCATTTAATATAGCTTATCATCATTCATAAAAAGTATTAGGGATCTAACACTTGGTTCTTTTCATGTAACAATGGGCAATAGAAAAAATACATATTTGATTCATTTCATGTGACAATGGGCACTAGAAAAAATATGTATTTGATTTATTTCAGAGTAATTAAAAGGTTCAAATCACTATCTTGAATCAAATTATTTGATGTGATTGGATACTCATTTGAGAAATATTATGGGCATATTTATTTAATATATACCTTTAGCTTGAGATCATTAAGTTTCTCAATTTTTATCTCTTTTTTTAATAAACCCACATCTTGTGTCCAATGGGACACTCACACCAAGCTCTGCTTACTACTGTCAAGGAATCAAAATTATAGTGTCTATAATTCAGCATAAATATGCTTCTAATAATTAATATATTGACTATTTAAAACATTTAAGATACGAGAGAACTCTAGAGAGTCATGTGGGATGAATTGACATAATTTTTCAAGAGTTCAGATAGGCCGATCCAATTGAGATTGAAGGCTTTAACATAATTCAACTAAACAATGAAGGGGGAATTTTCATCTACATTGCAATAAACTAGTCAAGATAAGGATTTGTTCCCTTGATGAACCTGTGATAGAACCAAATTAGTTCAATATATAACCAATATTTGACAATGCACGAAAATGAATCCTTAACAAATTATCAATAGGGTGCACACAAGTTATGTCATTGTGTTGAAATTCTAGGCCACTAACAAGTTGTCTCAAAAGCAGTTTAAAATATCAATGCAGAGATGAAGACTCTTATGATCTTGATGGCTAAAATGTAATCTCTCCCAATGACAATACCAATACCCAATAAACTTGTGTAGTAGCGATTCAAATATATTAGTTGCCTTGTTGTTCAACATTGCAATCAAAAGGCCAACGAACAATTATAAGTTCTTTCAAATCAAGCAATATCATTTGTTATTTCAATGGTGCACAAGAGCATGCCTACTAAGAATAGAAGTTTAGATAATAGACTTTTTGTGTATTATTGAAATAGAATAATAAGTGAGGTAGCTCCTCATGATGGATGTCCTTGTGGCCCATTATGAGTTAGCATGGTCATCAGTGCATAAAACACTTGTAAGGAGCAAACAATTATTAGTGATTTTATTTAGATAAATTTTGTTGAAGATTTACATGATAATGTGCAATGGAAAAGATGAGACAGCTTATAATGAACTAATAATATTATTATTATTTATGACTTGGCACAAATATATTTCTAATGATTAATATATTAACTAATTAAAGCATAAAAGATATGAGAAATTTCTAGAGAGACATGACATAAATTGGCATGATTTTTTAATAGATCAAACAAACTAGCTTGATTGAGTTAGAGAAACTTATCACTAGTCAAAAACTTAATAATAAAATAATTTTGATCAACCTTGCACAAACTAGTCATGATCTAGAGTTGTCTTCTTTATAATTTTGAGTATTGCCCATGACACTAGCACATAGCTCCAATAGAAGTCTCGTTATTGTCTGAAAGAGATATTCATGCTCTTCTCGAAATCAATTGTACTAATAGTATTAAATGCAAGAGCAGAAACATGATCAATTATTATTCTACAAAAAATAATAATTAGACAAGTAAATAACCATATCACTATGGCATCTAAATATACTTTTTTTAGAAAGAATCCTTAAAGAATTTGTTCTCAGAGAACATATATACCCTTTTTGAGTACTAGAATACCAAAAAAACTACATTTGATGGCATGAACAGTCATTTTCTATCTACATGAAGAGAGATCATTGAATAAAATACATATATCCAAAAATTTTAGGTAAAAAATAAAAAAATCTTTCATTCGAATATAAAAGCTAAAATAAAATGTAACCTGAGAGGACAAAAAATAACATTTTATTGATTAGTAAATTAATAATTAATATATTTTTTCATCAAAAATTTTTAAGAACATACATGTATAATAACAACGCATAGTCATCTTAATCAATTGTCAATTATTTCTTTTAGTTATCCTAGCCTACTCAAGATTATCAAGAAAAAATATTTTGATAAATTATCTCAATTCCTCAAAAAATAAGAAAACTAATGAGTAATTCTAAAATATTATCACTTCAACATTCTAATATCTAAATCAAATTATCCTTTTATTCTTTCATTAAATTTTATGAATATAAATAAAATCTAAGATATTTCTCTAGAAATTAATAATCATGTATATCTAATACAATTATTAATAAACATAACAATATATCTCATTCATCATGCATGGCTGTCTTACATTGATCTCAAAGGTCTAAATAAATTTGATGAAATACATCTCCACTAGCATCCTCGTGACATACCCGATAAAATGTTTTAGTATATTTTTCTAACTAATATACCTTGCAATTAATATAAATGATCCCATTGGTGCTTAACTTAAAAATCTTTAGCTTATGCAATAATTCTAATTCAAGAATGTATGATCATTGAATCAATGATAAATAAATACCTAGAGAGATTAATGGGAGAGGAGAAACATAAATATAATTTATCTTGTTTTATCCTCAAAGAAGTCATCCACTTGGTTTGATGATCATGTACAAAAAAATTAAAAGATAACAAACAATATTACAACTTAGTTGTTTAGTAAAACATCTAGAACAAATTAAATTATGAAGAATCTCCAAAACAAAATAAAATATGTCAAAAAAATTCAACATTAATATTGTCATACACTTTTTGACTTCTAGAACGATGACATTAATCACATTAATATTTAAGTCTTTAAACCCCCACATAAAAAATGATCATCTATGGTATACAACGACTCTTGAATAAGGTGGTGACAAAAAAGAAATATAGACATAGTAGTATCTCGGCTGGAACTAACAACTCCTAAGAAAAAAAAAATATATACTCCTTATGAGTAAGCATAGCAAGACAAGTAGGTATACACATGAAAATTTTAGTTAGAACAAATCAAATAGCATGGTGTATAACATTTGTACCCTAAAACATCTTTTATAACTCCGGATGTAACATTCAACATTATTACCAATTCTCTCACTAATACTATGTGGCATGATAATTTTCGTTGCCAAATAAGAAATGACATACTAATCCATTGCTAAATTATTTAAAAAAATTTAGCGACAAAATAATATTTCATTAATAAATTAGAAATGAAAAGTAAATTTCATCACTAAATTATGATAATTAATTTATCAAAAAATATTTTTAAACTTTGAATAAACTTAGGGTTTTGGGAGTTTTCATTTAGATTTTGAGTTCGTCCGAGCTATTTGTTGATTTCATATCCTCTATATATTGATCGACGTGTATTTCATCCATAATTGAGGTATGAAATTATGATTTTCATTTTATCCAGTATGTATTATATTCGAGAATAATTATATTTGTTTGTTTTGATGTTACGTTTTGTTTGTTTTTATTTTCAATATTTTTATTGAGTTCTTTCTTATTGTTTTATTGAATAATTATAATTATAATTGATAAATTATATATTTTACATTTTTTTCCCATATTTAGATTTGTTAAATTTTTGTGTTATTTAATTGAGATATGAATTTTTTGTGCATTTTGTGTTTGACATATAATTCTGATCATTATAATTGTTTTACATTTTATTTCCTTATTAGGATTAGATGGGATATAATAATTTTTTAATAAATACTTATACTAATTACACAACTTTAACAATGAATAATTTATAATTATTATAACAAATACTAAAAGTTTATTTGTAATAATAATGAAAACTATACAAAAATTATGAGGGTATATAATTGTAAGGATAAAACGTAATGAACAATTATAAAACTAAAAAAAATTATAAGCTCATTTCAAAATTTATATAATTGTTTGATCTATATTTCACTAAAAGTGCAATAAAATAAAAAACACCTCCCTTTATTTAATATTAAAAAAAATCATATTACATGTAACATATGATATATGACTATTTATACTACATGTTGCATATAGAATAAAATATATTCTTATTAATTTATTAATGTTCTCTGTCGAAAATTAATTTATTTTTATTATTTTTCATTGACAAATTAAAATAGATTAACATTGAGAATTTATTTATTATTTCTATTATATATAATGTATTTATCTAATTAGTTAATACTAATTATTAATTTAGAAATCAAGAATTATAACATTACAAAATTTCTTTTTTTCTTTATTAATATAATTTTCATCTAATATTGATAAATATCAAATATTTAGTTTTATATAAATGACAAAATTACTTTCGATAAATATTTAAGATATTAAAGCAATTCATCTTATCTCATTTTAATCCAAAATTATCTAATAATATTATTATTATAGCTTATTATTAGATTTATTACATGTCGTAAAAATGTAATTATATCTTATTACAAATAAAGCTCTATCTATATTATTTTTGTTATATGTTACTATATAATTCAAAAAATATTTGTGTTATATGTTACTATATAATTCAAAAAGAAGTCAACAAACATCTTTGTTATGTCTTATCCTCCAGTAGTAAGAACACTAAATAGTAGATCATTTGACTCCCCCTTTCTTGTCACCTTCCATCTATATGAAACTACTAGGATAGTCTATCATTATCTCTCCAAGGCTAAAGAAAACTACAACATGTAGCACTACTTTGATTTAGCAGGTAAAGCACATTCACTAAGAATCTTTTACATGAATACGATATGATTGTCTCTAAATGAATACAAAGTACATTATCACAGTCACTACCAGTAATTGTAGTAGTGTGGTGTGGTATCACACATTGTCACAAGCAATTGCATGTGTCAAATGGGCTGGGCCAGCTCAGCATGATCTATTTTTTTAGGCCCACCCGAGCTCAGCAAGACATGCTATAGTATCATGTCGTGCCTAGCACGATTAAATAAAGGGCAAGCCCGACACGGCCCACAGCGCAAAATCAAGATAAATTTTTAGACCAAATCAGGATAAATTTAGGTTAAGTTAAAATTTAAAAATTAAGATTTGAGACCCACACCACCATCCTTGTCGGGCTTGCAAAGCCATTGCACATCGGGCGATGCCGGGTCCTCCCACATCAGGCATCGTTTCGTCGGTCGTCGGGCATGTCGCTCGTGCCATGCTCACATGTCAGGCACCCAGTCATGCCTGGCACGACACATGGGCCGAAGACCCTCAGCCAAGCACTGCACGAGTCGTGCCATGCGTTGCCCGGCAAGGGCATGGGCACGGGTCTGCACTATGACGTGCCAGGCTAGGCATGACTGAGTCGAGTCTGGCATGGGATGCCCGGCCCATTTGACACCTCTACAAGCAACTCTATTTATGATATACCACAATAAAACACCATTCATAGTAGCACCACTTTATTAGTAGCATTTTGTAACATCACTTAGAATACTCGATAAATATACTACTATGATAATTGGTATGTTCTAAGTATTAACTTTGATCTTCCAATTGTGCTACAAAGGAGACTAAGAATGTGTTTTACCTAACAATCATTGTCACATACACTCTTACTTTTATGTTTATATTAAATATTCTAATTTTTTTCCCTCTTAAAAATTGCATGACCCTCAATACTCTTTTGGAGACACTTAATTATCTAGAATGATGATAGACTATATTGAATGAACTAAGCATAATCACTTCTAATCATACATATGATTATATTCTGAACCCTTCGAGTAAGCTGGTAGTGAATACAAGTGAGGGGACATGGTAAAGATTGGACTTAAAGAAAATATTGATTGGTTTATGATCATATTTATAGCAATGAGATTTACATAGACTTATAGTATAAATTATTAAGAAACATTTACCCTTATGATTAATATGATCATTATTAGCTTATTACTTTGTATTGTTACTTGTCATGAGTATATTATTTATTGACTAGATATGAGAAATATATTCCTTTACGATTATCTTAAAGATAAGATATTTATGGAGTAGCTGCCGAGTTTTACCACCCCAGAGAGTATAAATATAATGTGTAGATAATGAAAGACTCTTAATGGCCCAAAACAATATATAGGATATAAATTCAATAGGTTCTCTTCAAAGCTCACTATTTTTGACTATAAAAGATTTTTGCCGGATTATTCTTATTTAACCAATATATATATATATCAAAGAAATAATATATGGTATTAATACTATATATTCATGATATTCTAATTACATGAAATAATTAATTAGATATATCTCAACTAAAATTATTTCTACACATTAAATTTTACGTAATATATAGGACATCTTATGTATTTCATAGGTACTAAGATTCCATACTCATAATATATAATTTTTTTTACAAAGAAGTTATGTTATAAATATTTTGTCTAATTTTGACATGATAGAATATACAATGATTGATTCACCACTTGATCCGAATGAAAAGTTATTCAGACACTTCAATTGACTCCTCGAGATATAGAATAATTATAGGAAAAATAAATCATCTAACAATTATAAGACTAGATATTATTTATATTATTAGTATAATTAATTATTTTTTAGATTCTCCTAAAAAACTCATGAATTAATTCTCAAGATTTTCAAGTATGTGAAGAATATACCAGTAATGAGATTTCATTAAGAGATAAGGGTATAACTAGATAGAGGTGTACTCAATTCCTATTTGAGCTCCAATATTTACAAGGAAAAGATTCACAAAATAATTTTGTGTTTTTCTTGAAATTAATCTTATTACCTATAAATATAAACAATAAATTATTATTTCTAAATTTCGTACAAAGGCATAACACAAAACTATGAGATCAATTATTTGTGAGCAACAGGGGATCAATTATTTCCTGGAGAAGCTGGATCTATTAGCTTTTAAGCCAATGATATTTTACTGTGATAACTATGCAACTCAGTAATTGTTAATCTGATATTTCATGAGTTAACAAAACATATTGAAATTAATTATTATTTCATATGTACAAAAATTCAAGTTAATTCAATAGTTATTATCAAATGTCTATCATTGAACATGTTACAAATATTTTCACAACACTTAGAAGAACATGTATCTTTATTCTCTTCTAAGTTTGATATTTATGATATATACATATCAACTTAAAGAGAGGTACTAGGGTTTGGTGTCGTTTGTTTGCTTATTCATTTTCTATATTAGTTTATATGAGAGTACTCGACATATGGATTGTCATGACTTAAATATGTAAATATTGTAATTATTTCTGAATTTTATAATTTAATGAGAAAATATTTTTTTCTTTTCTCTCTCCTCTCATCTCTTTTCTCCACTCTCTCCCTTATATTCTTGAAAACCCTAAATTGAATAGTTGTAAAACCCTAAATTGAACATCTCAAAATTAAAAAAAAAAAAATTTAATTTCTATTATATCTAATTCACTAATTAATTTTATCTTTTCTTATAAAAAATATTAATGTCACCAAAATTAGCAGCAAAAAGAAATTGAATAAAAATTCTTATATTATTTTGAACTATAAAACCTTGACCTCTATATATTCTTTCATACCTAATTATTTCCTTACCTATATGAATATTAAAATTTTCACTAGAAAAATAATATCACCTAAAAAAATTTAAATTACATACTCCAAAAATTTTATAATATTATTCTAAATCTCTTTGCCTAATCCTATTCAAGGAGTATACATGTGAACAATATGTATTATTTTTAATTTAAAACTAAATAATACTCATAATCCTATTGCCAAATCTCCAAATCACAATTATTATATTCATAAAAATAATATTCACTATATTATACTCACATTGTTCCTTCTTTCATCTGATCTAAAATAGAAAAATTTCAATCATTTTTCATCCATTATATGTAAAATATGCCTCTTGAATAAATAATTTATTTGCCTATTATGCATTATAATTGTTTATTCTATTGACTTATTTAACAATATTCTTACATTCCACAATGATAATCTAATATTTTTTTACATTTGACTTATACTTATTTTTTGTACATGTTTACATTCAACATGGTACAAGAAATTGTGATTATTTATCACTACAATTAAGCATTACCATAGTGTGCCAAACTTATTTGACAATGTGGCTTGGTATAAATACAATACAATTCACATATTTTTACTACACCCCAAAATAAGTGCACCACACCAAGCCTTCTTCGTGCTCCACATTGAAGTCAATGAAGTGCATGATTTATGGGAATACCCATTTTAAAATATTCTATTTGAAATGAAATTAATATTTAAAAAATGAGTTTTTTTGACAATATTTTATTAAAAGTTTACCAAAATGTTATCAAAACTTTAAAAATAACCATCAACTTGTTCATTACAAAATGTTATCCAAATTTTACAAACTGTTAGGAAAAAAAAGTGTGATGATATTTTTGTGATTGAGAGTCACACAACTAAATACCAAATCTGTACTTTTTTTGGTGATTTAAGTTGGCTGTCACAGTAGAAGTCATGGTAAGCAGACGGGAGGGATGGCGGTGGCATTGTCTATATGGCATCAATCATAAATACTAAAAAAGGACCACTATAATCTCAACAAAAATTAATTTCCATAATAATAAACTAACACGTTTTTAAACAAGCCATAAAAACTGAAAATCTCCAATTTCACAGTCAACTCTGACCTTTGGATCATGAACAAAGGGCAAGGGACTACAAATGCTACGTCCAGCAGAATTACATAGTTATTTCTGCATTGCTCATTATCATTCCACATTCCAAACATGTATTTATAAGACCAGAAAATATGATTGTAATAAAACAACAAGAATTGTATTAGCAATCATACCATGAATAGAACTGATAATGCAGTGAACGAGCACATAGAATGCCAATGAAGTTTCCAGTGAACATGGTCGTCAATATATCTGTATTGACCAAACTCGGTCAGGATTTCATAGGCAAGTGAATTACAAGAAACATTTGAATCAGGTGAAGCTATGAGAACTCACGTTCTCCATCTAAAATTCTAAAAGAAGTGATCTTGTGGCTCGAAACAGGATTCAACATCAGCCTAATAGGAACCACTGTAGACCTCAAAAGGTTCAGAAGGCCTCCCTCATCTCTGAGGAAACAACATGATGAGTAAAACTTTTTGAGCGAAAGAAAAATTCTAGAGAATTTAAAAGTAATCATGCAGCATGTTTATATTTGCATATACAACAACACATACTTGCACCATCTATAATGAGAAAAAATCAGAAGTAAGCCAAGGTGTGCAACCAGCAAAGCTATGGAAAAACTTCTTGACAGAAATATGGTTTCAGGAATGAACTTGAAATTGACAGACCTGAGGGTACAAAAAGCAAGTTATAAAAAGAAACAAACCAGGTTGCTGGAATATTGAAAAACAATTTATTGCATACAAGCATTCATTAGCCTAACCTCCTCAAGAAATATTTGTATTTCCAATCTAGCAATCAACTCGTGTCATAAACCTCATGATTTCCTCAAGGGTATGGTGGACATTAGCAATACCATCCATGTTCACATCAGCCACCATGCCATGTTTCCAGCATTCATAGTTGATTCGAGAATTTTTCTTTTCTAGAAAATCTAGATTGGTTTGAGATTCACTTGAAAGATTATATAAATCGGGGCATAAAGCCAAGTGTGAAAAAAAGTAAGGCTGCAACTGTAACTCGGGCTGGTTAGGTAGGGTTGAGAGCCAAGCCGAACACGACCCAAATTCAAAAAAATATCAAACCGAGTCTCAGCTCGAATCCTTCCACCCAGACTCAACACAAATTGAAATTAAGAAACTCAAGTTGAGGGTTGGGTTGGGTTGGGTCAGGCCAAGTCTTTACGTGTATTATAACAAAAAAATTAATACAAATTACATATAATCTTAGCATTTTCCTTAAATATATAAGAAATTTGAACTATATCATATTAATCTATTAATTTTAAGAGAATGAAATATAAAAATTTTATTTATTACATCTCTTTAAAATTTAATTAATATAAAATTATAGAATTAATAAGTTACTTATTTATTAAATTATTAATGTATGGATATGAGATCCTAGTGACCTACACCATGGCTGTATGGTTCATTGTCCTCAATAATCTCGCAGGGATCCCGTCCAAATAAGTGTATTTAATGTTATCTTATGCTCTTCTTTTATACACAATTATCATCCCTAATTTTAATAAATTTTGAAAATTGGCTATGCATATGATTTTTTGGGTGCACTTTTTTGATGGGAACACCTGTGTTGTAATTTTCTATTTGCGAAAAAATATACTCCTAAAAAAATAACTCATACCAAAAAAATCATTGGTCTTTTCTTTTTTGTGTACAAAAGAAGAGAAAAATAATTTTTCCTTGGATTCGTGTTTGCTTCAGCTTCCTGAGCTTTAGATTTGAATCCAACGCGAATTTAGCTGGCATTGAAATTTTTTAGCATTAGCTTGACCCTAACCAAAAAATATATCAACCCAAGCCTAATTTTCTCTCGGGTTGAGTTTGGGTTACTCGGGTTGATCTGAGCTGAGTTGCAACTATAAAGAAAATCTGCAGCCCCTTTTCAGCTATCACTGTACCCTTGTTAATTAACATTGTTCATAGTTTTTTAAAATGTATGGTTAAAGAAGCAGTTCCTGATTGCCAACTTCCTGGCTGAAGTTGCTAGACAAGTCCAAAATATTTTCAAATGTTCTAAAAGGATTTCCAAGGCTCGAGATATTTCTAATCTCATTTGGACAGTATAAAAGAGTTCAAAGTAATATATGATTTATATTTTACATTTTTCATCTGTGAGTGATTTAGAAATTATTTATATTTTTTTCAAAAAAAATATTTGATAACATATACAATTGGCCATAATAAAGATCAAATTTATTATTTTTTAATTAACAAACTAAATAAGATTAACTAACGGATATAATACTCTGAAATAGTGAGATGATGATTGTGCAACCTTAGGGTTGTGAGTTTGATCCCCACCAGTTATCCCTTATAACTAGGAAGGATGGAACCTACTTTCCTAGGACCCATGTGATTTACTCGACCCAATGTGGCCCAAGGCTTCACCTAGTATTAAAAAAAAAACTAGAAACGAATATATATATAAATAAAAAGATTATACTAGGAACATACCTAATAGAACAATATAAATTATTAGTATTCTTTTTTAAATATAAGTCAAGAAAATGTTAAATTGAGAAATAAGTTATGGTCATTAAATGAAGAATTGTATTGTAAATTTAGAAATAAATAATAAATAATAAATTAATCATATATAATTATAAATATCTTAGACAGAGAGATAACATTTTATATTGTCCTTTAAACATATTATGAATCTAATAAAAAGTAAAACAAGAAGATTAGGAGAATCAAAAGAAATAAAAAAACTATAAAAATAATTTTTGTAGTGGAATATCAAAACACAATAAATAATTCAGAAAAAATATATATTACAAGACAATAATACAATGTGTGTGATGATGTAGTGTGCAACTTGGTACAATAAATGTACAATGGTATGTGCAGCATATTGCCATGGTGATATTGTAGTGGTTGTGTGGATCTTTATTTGTTGCCAAATGTGCTTATGGCAAAATTAAAATTCCTCGAACCATTATGTACTTGTCTAGACAAGATAAGCACAAACTTTATGGAGAAATATCTCATACCACTTACCTACAAGATAGAAGATATATCACATGAGCTAAATGCAAGAGATTATTAGTACAATGCATAGAATGTATGAAGAGTGAACATGCCTAAAAAAGATGTTGGCAATTATTTCTAGAGTATAGATCAGAGAGACTACATATTATTTAGTGAAATATCAAACTATTAAATTTATTCATGAGTTCTCTCATAATTTTTCTATTTTAACCATAAGATCTGTTACTAATAAAATAATAATAAATATTTTGTATCATATTGATATTATAGATCTCACTATTTATGTTCTCAGTCCAGACTCTTGTATTATTGACATAAAAGTAAACAATAACATCATAAGTATGTGCTTACTATTTATTATTATTTTTTTTTCACTAAATAATATTATAATTAATGATAAAATATTTAAAATTTTTAATCATAATATCATTCAACTTGATATTGTATTTCTATCTCAAGTTCTATGCTAATATGTTTTATGTTGGTGTATTGCAATTTTACAAATTTGTAATTTTTTTTTCATTTTTACTCTGCACTACATTATTGATTGTATCACCTAATATGTGGGTTTTCCCAATCATATTTGTCATAGTTTGTTCATTTTTATTTTGAGTGTGCTTATATTTTTATTTTACTACATTGTCTAAAATTTATCATTGTATCAAAACCAATATCATAGGAAAATCAACCCTAGGATGTGTTGGTACAAACCCTTGAGAGAGGAGATGCATGTGCATTGTACCAACAAAGTGCACATTTTTTGCATGTCTACACTCTAACTACAATGCATGCACAATGGAGAAAGAGGAGGCACATGTTACTATGTGCCATCTATAAATCCATTGCACACCCACTATGTGCGATGAACATTGACGCCCACAAAATTTAGGGTTTGCAAAATCTAATTTATTTTCAATTCAACAAAAATCATTTTTAGAAATTAGGATTAATGGAAATCCTAATTTGATACATCTAATTTTGAGCATAAATTAGAGATTTGAGCAATAATACTAATTTGATACAGTTTAATTTTGAATTGTATATTGAGCATGAAGAAATATCATTGCATCAAAAAGAGAAATGGCTGAGAATTTTACATTGTATTGAGAGAAACTTACTAACTATCAAAGTTATACAAGGGTCATTATAGAATTTATTCATTGTGATACTTATCCTTATTAGAGATAAGTACATAAAAATTTATTTTTTAAGATATTAATAAAATTTTCTTCTCTTTTGGATATTACTAATTATTTCACCCGTACTTTAATTTTAAACTAGTAGATCATTGACACAAGAGTCAATATTCAAATTACTGTTGATCATATCATCATTATTATTTTCTTTTCTTATTTTAAAAATATTATTATTACTTATAACAAACACTCGAAAGTTATCAGATATTATAATATTCAACTTATATATTTGTTACTTTTAGATATTATGTTTATTTATGGTAATCTTGTTAGTTTATTCTCTATGAATTATCTATCTGGTCAAGCCAACTCTAACTTTATTTTTAATTTTACTAATATTAATTAAAAAGATTAGGAAATTCTAAAAGAAATTCTATTTAAAATTGAGCAGTATAGACTATATAGTTTCTCTTCGTAGATAAGATTTTCTTTTAGATATTTTAGTATGTTAAACTCTTTTCTTGTGTATTCTCAGTTTAGTCTCTCTAGTAAATATATTTATCCTTACTTGAAAAGCGTATACAAAACTCATTTCAAAAAGATTAGTAGATTTTTCTTTTATTTCAGGTAATATTGATTATTTTATATGTACTCTAACTTCACCCTCTTGGATCATTGATATATGAATTAATATTTAAATTACAAATAATAATATCATATTTAATACTTTTTTTTTTTATTTTGAAAATACAATTATCGCTAATTGCTAATACTAGAAAGTCAATTGATATTGTAGTATTCTATTTATATATTTATTACTTTTTCTTATTAAGAATATATCTAATTATCTTGATAGCTTACTCTCATTGAACTATCTTTCTACGCAACTCAACTATAACTATATTTTTACTTCCATTGATGTTAGTTAACAAGATCAAGAGACTAACAAAAACTTTATTTGAGATTTAACAGAATAGATTATATGTTTTCTCTTTGCGGATAAAATCCCTTTCTACATATTTTAGTATATTGAATTATTTACTTGTGTACTATCCGCTTAGTCTCTCTCGCCTAGCCAAATCAAAAGAACTTTACTCTAATCTTTAAAATATTTATTGATTATAGAGTATGAGACATGTCAGTTAAAAAAATTTATTAAAAATTCTCATCTTATACGTCAATCTATTTTGAGTAATGACTAGTTCGATTTGATATACTTAGAAATATAGAACCTAGTATAGAAACAATCAAAAATAAGTTTTGGTATTTGATCACTTTTTGTTAATAATTTCTTGAGATATATATTCATATATTTATTTTATGATAAATCATATAAGTTCTATATTTTTTTAATAATTTATAAAATGATGAAAATTCAATTTGATAATAAAATTAAAAATTATGAAGTATCAAAATATTAGAATATATCAGACAGATTCAACACGTATATGGATCACAAGACCATGTACCATACTTTTTATGCCAACACACTCTAATTAAAAGAAATTGCTGAAAAGTAGAATAAATATTTAATTAATAAAACTTGAAAAATATTTTTCAAAATATTTTTTAGGAGATATAATTTTAATCATAATTTATTTCATTGATTAAACATTTTCTTGTCTTTTTATTAGCAAATAAGTTTTCAGATCCTAATTTTAGAGAAAGACTATTTAATTTTCCTCCCATCATATTTTGGCGTACTTGTTTTGCTTTCGATCACTATCTAAGTTAGGACAAATTAGCATATAGAATCTTAATATGTATCTTCTTAGATACTCCAAAACACAAATAGAATATTTATATTTTTTATCAAAAACTAATAGAATTTTAATGAGAACAAATATTTTTTTGAGCAGAATTTATTTTTTAACAAACAGAGAAAAAATATGAGTCCAAAAGTTACACATGTATTCATTATGTTTCCTTACTCACGTGTCAAATTTAGACCTCCAGTCAATATAAAAAATCACTTGTCAATTATATCTAAACATGTTGGTACTCAGTATAATGTTACTTTCATGAAGTACCCACTACCAAATACAAATCATATTAATTTTGGAGAATAAAATTTTTCTAAGAAAATCTCCTTCAAATCTAGATGACATCATAATCCATAAATCCGCACCAATGCATTTTCATGTTGAGCCAAAAACTTGAAAACTTGACCATACATGATGATTTTGCAGCTAACCCCTCTAATAATGGCTTTCCGATCATTCTTTAGAAGAGACAAATGAATTGTACTCAACACATAATTTAAACAAATTTGTTTGTATCATCACCGTTTTCTTTATTTATTTCTTTTATTTCGTTTACTACTTCTTTTAATTGTATTAGAATTATCTAAGTTTTTTGAGACATCAACTCATTCAAGATGATGATTGACCATAATGAAAGAGAAGTATGTTATCCACTATAATAGGACATGGAAACTAATAATATGACATTCAGAAAGATTTATTGTTAGTTGTATGTGAGTGTTCATTATAAGGACATATCTAGATATGAAGATAAATCATCTTAAAGTTATACTTGTAACAAGGAGAATCACTTAGATATTTTGTTTGAACTATTAGAATATTTTCTTACCATTAGCCAAGATAATCTCATTAAGAATTCTTATTTTGTTTATAACATCTCACAGTTGAAAGATACATCCACTAAACATGAAAAATTCATTTCTTCATTATAATCTTAATGAGAATGTGCTAATGGAGCAACTACATATATTTCAAGCAACACAATTAAGTGTAATTTGCAAATTATTAATTGCATAAGATACGATATGACCTAAAACAATTACATGAGTCTGATTTGTGAGATTTTTATAAATAATTATCTTATTTTAGTTACACATGTATTTTACAATTTTTTTTTGTAAAAAAACAATATTAGTAGGATGATTTTATTAATTATCTAAGTAGATACCTTTCTAATTATAAGAGATAATGATTTTAAATCATTCAACTTGAAAAGTATCTTCAAACACAATTTGACATTGAAAACCCTTTAAAGACTCGAATACATTTTGAGCATAGATAACTTAGTCTACAAGGAGTATTTTGTCATAGAAAATATATGTATTTGATACTCTTACAAAGATTAATATTTTGAGTTGTACTCCAACAAATACTCATATTGATTTATGTACCAACTTTACTTCTAATACGACCACTTCAATTGACAGTATTATTTATTGAAAAATTATAATAAAAATTAACTATCGGAAAGTTACTATAATAGATAGCATATGTAATTAATATAAATTATTTTCTAGATTATCCTCTACAAATTCACTTTGACATAAATCTCTACATATTGAGATATATGAAATTTTCAAATATTAGGATCTCTTTCAGGCATTATGAGCATCAATAATTGACCAAGTATTCCAAATCAAGTTGAGCAACAAAATGCACCGAAAGAATGCCTACCATAGAATATTGTACTTTTAGCTTCTAAAAAAGTAAGAGACATATGGTTATTTCGAGATTCTGAATAAAAGTATAGTTTAAATAAATGACAAGAGTTGCTTATGAGATATTTTTGATACAACACCTACTTAAGGAGATCGAGTATTTACTTTTTTTTGACTACTCTTTATTATGATAGTTAAGGAGCAAGACATAATTTCAAATTTAATATCATAAACAGACAAAGTACATAGAGATAAGCTACTTTCTCATGAAGAAGATCTGGCATGGGACCAGTACTATAATTTATATTTAAATAACAGAGCAACCAAAAAACATCTTCACAAATACCTGGAAGATACCTTAGCTCAGAGGTATCAAATGACCCATGCATGCCACAACATGGCCCATCACGATCAAAATAATATATGGAATAGGCACAAAGATTGTCGGGCCAAGGTTTCTAGCCCACATGCTACAAATGTTTTGGCATGGCATGGCATGACATGCCGGCCTAATTTCTGCCCAGCTAACCAACCCAAGCTAGCCTAGACATGACCCAGGTTGGCCTAGAATGAACCCAAACTAATAGCTAGCCTAAAATAAACCAAGCTTACATGATTGTGAGCCATGCTTGCATGACATTGTGACTTGACTAGTCCCAAAAAAAAAAAGGTCATGTCAGCCTAGCATGACCTAATTGATACATCTACCTCAATTTATCTTTCTTTTTACCAAATTTGATATTCTAAACTTATATGTCCTAGTTTGAGATAGGGTATTATAGATTTATAACTTCATAGTTTTTGTTTTCCTTTTTACCTTATATTGTATTATTGATGAGAGCATCTGACTTGCAGGTTATCTCCATCATACGTACCCATTATATAAAGGCCTTGTTTGTTCATTTTTATTTTTTGAGTGTGATTATATTTTTATTTTACCATGGCCTAAAATTCAATAGCATGTTCCCTTTCTTCAGAATTAAGCAGGATGATTTATATATTTTCTCTCATAGTAAAAATTTTTGAGGGTAAATGATCTTATAATTTTACATTCTCAACTTAGTCATCAATTTCTGATAAAACTAAAATTTTTAGATCATATTATTGAAAATATTTTTACATTAGATTATGAGACCTTTCATATAAGAAAGCATACAAAATTCCCCTATCATGATAGCTTGACATATGCGAGTAATCATAACTCATTTAATTTGTACTAATAGAATTGATACTTGAGATAAATTAAAATACTCTGTATGTTTATTAATAATTATACTTGTTCTAATTTATTTTTCTTTTTTTTAAAATAGTTCTCATATTTTAGAACATATATATGTATAATAAATTTAGTACTTTTTGTACTAATCACAAAATCTTTGATTAGACTTCCTATGATAGCACACTCCTACAAAATAAATTTATAGAAAAAATAAATATTTAATTGAGATAAATAAAATACTTATTTATAATATAAGTGTTCAAAATATTTAAAAAATATGTATAATATTAATCACAAACTATATAATCAATCAAATATTTTACTCAATTTTTTTATATCATATCTTTTAGCTCATGCATCATAGAGAGCAATTATTCTATTTATCTCATTGAATTTTGGGAGAACTTGTTTTGTTCAGATTCTTTTTCCAAGATATGATAAGATGATATAATGTAATAAATTATCCCTCTTGATCACTCTAGTATACAAAATGATACAATTGTTATTTTTTTGAGATTGATAAAGTACTAACTAGTGTTGTAATAATTTTTGAGCAGAACTTTTTCTTTAAGAAGTTTACACTAAGTAAAATTTTAGAAAAAATATCTGAATCTTTTATTCTTTCTTACTTATTTGGAGTTCATTTTGAGCATTCAACTAGGAGAGTGTCATCCTCATCTAATTTTGAATTTTTTGTATCACATTATGATAATTCTTCTCTTGAGTCATTATATGTAACAATAAGTATGAAATAAATTAAATCAAAAAAAGTAGGTTTTTCTTAGAGAACAAACCTTCTTTTAGCCTAAATACAGTAGTAGCACCGAGTCTATTCCAATCACAACTCCAAATGAGTCGCATGCTAAGAGACCTGATTAGTCTTTGGGTTTAGTTAAGAAGAAAGAAATTTGTGCTACTTGTTCAAAATAAAAGAAAATCTCCTAAAAAACAAAAGATTATACACTCAACTATTCTAATATTAATCTTTTGATTATTCTTTAAAAAAATATAAGAGTTGTGTCCAACATCTTATTTTACACATTATTATACTCATGCATTTATCTTTCTTTTCTCTTTTATCATTTCTCTTAAGTATACTAAGCTATTCATATTTTTTCTGTGACATTACCTCTTATAGAATAATATTATAACATAAAAGAGATAAACATCATCTACTCTAATAAAACTTGGGAACTAACGTCTTGACTTTAGAATGCCTATTATTAATTATATGTGGTTGTTCACTAATAAGATTAGTCATGATAATAAAATATGTCACTTAAAGATGAGACTTTTTGTGAGAAGATTTATATTATAACTTTTGAGGTTGTTTATCAAGACATCTTTTTTCCTACAACCAAAATTATAACAATTCGGATAATCATATCACGTATAACTTATAAAAGATTTATACTACGTCAATTCGATGTGTAATATTTTTTTCATGATGATCTTCAAAAGAATATTTATGTGAAGCAGATACCAGATTTTTGAGTCAAGACAAATAATTCAGAGTCTATAGATTATGAAAGATCTTCTACACCCTAAAGCAACTCTCAATAATTTAATTTATCAAGTTATTAATTATCATTACATCATTTGATTTGCACATGTGTAATATAAATTAATCCTTATTTTTCCAGAAAAATTCAAATAATAAATTTATTTTATTAATTGTATATATGAATAATATACTTGTTAGAATAGATGATAAATTTGAAATCATTCAACTCAAAATATTGAGTCACTATTTCAGATGAATGATCTTGTGAAGCTTAAATATTTTCTTGAGATCAATGTGACTGTGATGATAAATATATTATGTTATGACAAAAGAAGTATATCCTTGATACTCTCTCTGAGCTTGGCCATTGAGAATGTATTCAAGCAGATATACCTATTAGGCCAAGTATTAATCTCTTATCTAATGTGGATCTGCTAGTTGACTCAATTATATAAATGAGAATAATATAAAAATTAAATATCTAGCTATTACCATATTAAATATGTCTTTTAAAATTAATATAGTTACTAATTTTTTAGATTCTATATGATAAACAAACTTTGACACAACATTTCACATACTTAGATTGGTAAAAAAAAATTTAAGGTTTGATATTTCTATTAGTAATCAAGAACATCTACAATTTGAGATGTTAGATGAGCTAAGCTTTTGGTGGGAAAATATCACTATGTTTCAGATACAACTCACTAGACAAGGGCTAAGTTTTAAAAATTCTTTCATTACAGGTACTTCAGTGAGGTACTAGATGAGCAAAGACTGAAGGGATCATAAAAATTGTGCAATGTAATATGAGTGTGGCTAAGTATAAGGTCAAGTTTTCTGAGTTGACACATTGTGCTCTTTGTATGATTGATAATGAGGATAAGCAAACCCAGGGTTTCGAGCAAGGAGTGAAATCTTCTCTACATTTGAAAATAATTCCTTTACATATTTGTGGAAATGATGAATTTAACTCTTGATCCAGCAAATGATTGATGATATATTGTATATTCATGATGATAGAAATAAGTTCAGACTAGGTCAACAAAATAAATTTTTTAGTTCTTTATCAAAAGATTTTTTGTCCTACTTAACTGCTTCAAAACCTATTTCTTCTAGTGGTCTATTAGGTGGTAACTTTTTTAGAGGTAAACTATATTTTGATGGAACATAGTATTATAGTTGCAAACAAGAGGAACATTTTAATAAAAATTACCTCAACTGATTTCAATAGTAACCTCAACAAGTAGCTATTTTGACACGCAGGTGTCTAGCTTCAACTCAATCTATTGCTGAACAAAGTTCATATTACTCCAAATATCCTAAAATTTTGACTTCATATGTGGCACAACCCAAGGGGGGATAAGGGAAAAGCTCTCATGATTTAGGAAAGAGTGCAATCATGTTGACAGTGACAAACAAACAGACCGTGACCCTATAATGGAAGATATGCTTCTTGAGCATAATACTTAAGCAAATATTTTATTTAATACAATTACTTCAAATTCTTTCATTTCTTGTATACTTGTAAATACTGTGTGGGTTGAAACTGAAACATTGAGTCAATGTATATGTGTCCTCTCCAATAGTCACCAAAATAGCTAAGAATTATTGGTGTATAAATAGTAAATTTCAGTTTGTTGAATTGAATGTTTGTGGGAACCATTTTTTTAAAAAAAATATTTAGATATGATATAATCCTTTAAATAAATTGGACATCAAAATTTCAAGTTATGCTTCATTGTTACAATAGACGAGCCATGTTTGAAGCTGATAAAAAAATTGTATTTAAAAGTGAGATCAGTTTTTGTGATTAAGGTTTAATCACTAATCTAGTGAAAAAATTAAGAACTTTGTATTTCACTTTTTTGAAAATGACTAGAGAAGAGTCTGAAAATGAGATTCTTTGCTCTCATGTGTTAGTTAGGCAAAAGTTTGGTGACTTAGTTATCAAGGAACTACATGAGTTGCCACCTTCGAGAATAAAATTTTTCTATAAATTTGATGTTGTGACCAAGCTTATTTTTATTCCTCCATACATCAATATGATTGTGTCCTAGTGTGTCACCATGTGAAAGTTCTATTTTGTTCAGTAAGAAGCACTATACATCACTATGATTGTATATTGACTATCAAAAATTGAATCAAATAACCATCAATTATAAGTACGCACTTCTTTGTATCCATAACTTATTTGACAAATTGACATGAACCCAATTTTGCTATAAAAATAGACTTAATATATGGTCATAATTAATTAAAAATAATAGAATAGGACGTGCCTGAGATAGAATTTCGAACTGGATACAAGCAATATAAATTTTTTATACTTCCTATTGGAGTGACTAATCCTCTGACTGTATTTATGGACTTTATGAATTGTGTTATGTTTTTTCTTGATAAGTTTATTATTATCTTTATTAATGATGAGCTTGTGTATTCCGAGATAGATAAAACATGAGCAACACCTACATCAAGTCCTACAAATAATTCAGGTGCATCCAATTCCTATGGCACAAGAATACCAAAGAAGGGATCTCAGTAGATCCAAAGAAGATAAAATTGTGCTTAGTTGGTCAATACTGACTACAATAACTAGGAAGCATAGTTTCTGAATTTTACTAATTATTATCATCATTTTGTTGATAATTTTTCTTGAATTATTATCGTTTACTAATTTAACTAGGAAAAATAATTGACTAGAGTAGAGTAACAAGTGTGAAGTAGCTTTAAGAAATCAAAAAATTAGTTAGTTATAACCATAGTTCTTGTGCTATTTGATAGCATATTATCTTTTGTGATTTACATGGACACATCATTGAATAGTTTGGATTGTGTGCTATGAAAACAGGAACAATCATTTCCTTTTAATCTTGGCAGTTAAAACCTCATGAAAAAACTATCTTATGCATAACTTAGAATTAGTGACAATTAGATATCTCAAGTACTAAGACCTTAAAATGCATTACTATCCTGGTAAGGCCAATATTGTGGCAATCATTTTGAGCATGAAGAGACATGAGAACCTGACGTCTTTGAGATTCTGACGATGAAAAATATTATCAATAATTAAATACTTTGAGCTTCAAATGAAAGAAGATGTAAAAGCACATTTTCTTTACAGTTTGAAACTTCAAACATTCTTAAATCAATAGTTAATTAAGACTCAGAAAAAACAGATATAAAGTTAAAGAAAATCTTTCGGGAGCAAACAACAAATAAAGACATTGAGTAGAGGCTTTTCATGAGTGAAGAGTTCCTATTTAAGGGAAGATTTTTCATTCCTCAAGACTTAAGAGACAAAATTTTAAAAGTAGCACATCATTCATCCTAAAATATTAAAATAAACAAAAACATGAGAAGATATTTTGTGTGGTCATATATGAAACAGAGTGCAATAGACCTCATGGGAGGGGGGTACTTAATTTATCAACAAATGAATGTTGAGCATCATAAAACCTAGATGATTATTGCAACCACTATCTATCCCTCAATAAAAGTAAAAAGATATGATTATAGATTTTGTAATGTAATTATCTAAGTCATCATAGTTATGTGATGCAGTCTAGATTGTTATTGATCAATTAACTAAATCATTCATTTTTTGCTTATTTAAAATAATGATTACATAAATGCATTGTTCAAGCTTTATGTTAAAAAAATTATTCGGTTGCATGGAATTTCAATATCTATCATTTCGGATAAAGATCATTCATTTCATTCATGATTTTGGCAAGCATTTCAAGAGGTCCTTGCCTTGAGAGTCAATTGAAGTTGAATACTAGTTTTCATTCATTATATAATCAATCCGAGTGTACAATTCAGATTTTAGAAGATGTGCTTCAAGTTTGTGAGCTTTTAGTTGAGTTGAATATTTAATATTGATTAAGTTTACATACAATAATTATAAATTCAGTAATAGTATGACACCTTTTGAGATGCCTTATGGTAGGCATCATAGATACCTAGTGTGTTAAAACGAGTTGAGTGAATTGTGGGAACCTAAACCAAAACTAATCCAAGAAACAACTCAAAAAATTAATGTGATCCATAAAAATTACTTATTGCAGAAAGTAAACAAAAGAACTATATAAATCAGATTAAAAGACCTCTAAAATCGAAGGTTAAAAATTGAGTTTTTCTGAAAGTATTATCTCATAGGAATGTATATCATTTCAGCAAGAAGAGACACCTTGTATCGTGGTATATGGATCTATCTGAGATATTAGCAAGAATAGACTAATTGCTTATTAGTTGGCATTGCCACCAAAGTACACTCCAGTACATGACATATTCCACATGTCAAAGTTGCATCAGTATCACCTGAATTCTAGTCAAATGTTGAATTACATTATAATACTCTTGTGAAAGGATATGAGATTTGAAGAAATATTTGTTCAAATCGTAGAACAAAAAACAAAAATACAAAGAAACAAGTCGAACAATCTAGCGAAGGTCCTTTGACGGCAATACTATGGAGTAGAAGTAGTGACTAGAAAATAAATAAAAAAGTTGCAGTAGGATAATCTTCATTTTTCAAATTAGATATTTTCTAATTTCGAAGATAAAATTCCTTTAAACAAGTAGAATTGTGAGGCCCAAATAATATTTATCTCCATTTTAATTATTTGGCTCAAATTGATTGATTTGATCAAGTTTATAAATTAAGCAAGAATAAAATTAAAATAAATATATTATAATGTTCAAAAATAAATTCAAGATAATAAATAATATAATATAATATTAAATTTGTGAATCTTATAATTTTATAGAGTAAATTAGATTAATTTAAAACTTAAAGACAATTTGTTCTTTTTTTCATAAATAAAATATACAAATTTTTATTTCTTTTATTTATTTATCATTTCATGATTTCTTCTATGTTTCTCTTATCCTCGCCCAATTTTTCTTTTTTTCCTTTAATTTTTTTTACTAAAATCCTTCAAATCAAACTCTAAATTTATGATTTTTAGTGAAACTCTCTTCTAGGGAGTGATTAAACTAAAATACTTATTTTTCTCAACTACAAACAACTAAAAGAAGGGTGGTGATTTTGTGTATTTTCATTTTCTTGATTTATTAAATTATATTTGAATTTATAAAAATTATTACTTCTATTTTTCTATTCTTTTATTTTAGGTTTGATTGAAATTATAGAACTCGATTTAAAATTTTAAAGCTAGCATTTGAGGATTAAGGCTTGGAAAAGCTTGATTAAGATATAAAATCTATAAAAAATCATATGAGAATTTTATATTTTATATTATTAGTTACTGATAATTATTTTGTAATATATAGTATTATGTATTTTATTATAAATTATTATGTTGATTTCTTTTAAATAAATTTCATAAATTTTACATTATTTATATAAGATATATAATGAATTGATAAAAACTCATTAATTTGATACTATGAAATGATTTTTAATAAATTTACAAATTTATTCGCTCATACATTTTTATGAAAAAAGTATTTTATAGAAATAGGAAAATAATATTTACTTGGGTAAATAATATCAAAGTCATTATTGATATTTTGTGTGATTAATTTTGAAATAGAAATTTATTGATATGCATGTATAAGATCTTATATAAAATATTTAAAAACTATATGAGTTATATAATATTTTAGACCTTAAGTGCGTAATTTTGAAAAAATATATATTTTAGATAAAAAATTTTGAGGTAATTATTAGTTTTGGCAAAGACATTGAGAGTTTGAATTACAAGAATATCCATGGAGGAATGACATGAGATTCCTTAGGGAAAATGATCTTGAACTCCCTTTCATGCGTGATGGATCCTACTATGTAGAGGTTGTAGTCATCGAGCAAAAGATTAGTAACTTTTGTGGGTCTTTGAATCACATTAGTAGATATATCATGTGTGTGTTCCAAGATGAGAGTAGCGGATGAGATAAAAGCTAGTATCACACCCCATTGAAATTTCAAAAAATATAGATCACGAGCCAGACTTTTAAAGAGGTTTTAGAGAAATTCTAGAATACTTTAGAGACTTAAAAATCTCGTCATTCTAATAAATTATTGAGATTTCATATGTAATAATATTGAGACATGTGGTACAATATGAGGTTTTGGTGAATGAGAACTCTCACTATATAAGAGAGGTAAATTTTTGTTTAAACACTCAATTTAATTTATAATTTACTCTCTCTCTAAAAATTCCTCTTCCTTACTTGTATGTGAGATCCTATAGATGTAACTCTTATGAAAGGTAAGTGCTTAGATAATTGAGGGAAAAAAATTTCTAGTTTAAGGCAATATGCATAACAACAAAAACTTGTGATCCATAAAAAATGACATTAGAGGTGGTCGAGTGGACTTCATTACTATGGCTTCATTTGTCAAATCTAGAACTCTAAACAAGTTGTATATAAAGCTAGGAGTCAAGAGAAGAAAGTAAACTCAAGATATAATGACATCCATGAAAACTAGAATGACTAGGACAAAATTGACTATTAATAAATTACAGGATAAATTTGAAGATATTGGAGAGAGAATCGAAAAGGTAACATCCTTGACGGAGAAACTATGAGATGAGATAGAAAATGTCTTTAATATTATTTTGAAGATACTAAACCAAAAGAATTCTATTTTAGAATCCATAGTTATTGCTATGCAAATAGAGGTAGAAAAATTGAAAAGAAAACTTTCAGCTTGTAAGAGAATAATAAAGGGCACAAGATTGACCAAATATACTCACCAAGTGTGTATGCCACAAAGCCAAAAGAGTTCAGAGGTACTCCAATGATGAAAAAGATTCATATATTTCTTTGGAAAATATTATCAAATGATAAGCATTATAAACAATACAACCAAGGTTAGTACTACTTATATATATTTAGTATATGTTGAACTTCTTTGGTGGCAACAAGGATGTAGATATAGTAATATGTTCATACTTATACAAGAGTTTCATCAATAATTTCATCCAAAGTATGCATAAGGTGAAATTAGGGCTAAATTGCAGAAACTAAACCAACACAGAGCTGATTGAGACTATGTATGTGAATTCTCGGAATTAATATTTCAATTTTCTAATCTTGTTAAGAAAAAAAACCTTATTTTTCATTATGAACAGTCTTAAACCTTGGGTCAAGCAAAAACTACAAAGAAAAAGTATCTAAGATTTCACTTATGCAATATCATTAGCTGAATCCTTCATAAAATTCAAGAAGATTAACAAACTCAACTCTTCCAAGAATAAAAAGAAGAATATTATTGATCAAGATAAACAGCCAATAAATAGTTATCCATTGACAAGGAAAATTTTATCCAGGGATGACGAAAAAAAATAAATAGCCACTAGAATAATTTCTTTGTGACATACGATATTAAATTTGTGATTATCTCAATCGAAACAAACTTATTATTGCCATATAGAATAGAAAATCATAAAAAGATATCATCAAACTAAATTCATTCTTATTAAGCTTAAGAAAAACAAAGAATATAACATGAAAATGCTCAATGTTCTTGAATTTCATCATTATCGATCATAATATCAAAGTATTAGTAAATATAAATACGTCTGATCTTCTTATTTCCAAAGGAATCACAAATAAATTCTAAAAAAATTGAAACTCGATATAAGCAAAGATAATGGTTGAATCAAGACAGTGAATTCTAAAAATAAATTAATAATTAATGTCATATCTAATATGAAAGTCCAATTGAAAGATTTTAAGAGAAAAAACATAAACAAATAAGATCTTATATAAGCATCTGATGGATATTCAAGCCCAATACCCTAACTCCACCCAAAAGCTAGCTCAAATATAGAAATTTGCTCTCATACTTAAATACCCATCTATCTCATTAGGATCCTTCGATGTGGGTCTTATCATCCCTAGGCTGGTAATGAGCCAAATACTCGGGCTCGGCTCGGAAAAAGCTCAGCTCGTTAGCTAAACGAGCCAAACTTGAGCCTTAATTTAGGCTCGATAAATTTCGAGCCCGAGCCCGAGCCCGAGCCCGAGCCCGAGCCCGAGCCCGAGCCCGAGCCCAACCGAGCCTATACATTAAAAAAGTGATTTTTATTATTTGCTACCTAATTACCTTAAGCCCTTAACCCAAAATAAAAATTAGAGAGTTAAAAACCCTCAGGCCTCTCACCGTCTCACTGCCTCAGCCAGCAGCAGCCCCAAATCCCTTAATGTGGCAACGCCTCCCTCAACCCTCTCTCTCGCCTCGCCATTTTTGCCCCATTTGAAAATAAAAAAAGCTAAAAGCCCTCAGCAGCAGCAGCACCACGAGTCCACGACAGACGGGCGACGACACCACCCACCGGCCATCGCACCAGCCCTAACAGAGTAACGGGTGGCTTCCTTCTTTAAGATATAATGCTTTCTCCCAGTTTGCAAGCAAATGTGCTCCAAATTTGGGGCATTTGGGATCACTACATTTAGAACATTCCTAAGTTCATATTTTGTCAAGTATTCACGGGGTATCCAAAAAATTAACAAGAGAGATTAATGGGGTTTGGAATTGATAGTTTGTCGAGTATTCACTTCTTCTTGATCTTCCAAGAGGTGAATTAATTGATGCAGTTAACAGAGATCTCTATTTGAAATAGCTACCTAGAAAAGTTAATATTTGTTTTTATTATAAATGTAGAGATAGTTATATGATGAAGAAGTATTGGCACGCAAATTAAAATAAATTAGAAGGACAAAAATTTTAGTTGGTATCTTGTTGTCACTTGCCTCAAATTGGGGGCCAGATAGCGTGTTGTCTGTTGATAGCTACCAATGGCCAGTTGGTGTAAGTATTCTCTGGCTAGAGATTTACGAAGCAGGTTCTCTAGTTTAAGTTTTCAGTCAAGTACAGAAGCTGGATGATTCTAGTTTTTGATTTATTTCTCATTTTTTTTATTTTCTTTTTTGCTCATTCTGCTCTTCCAAGAGGTGTAGAATTATACGACAAAAGCATTTTCAATAAAAGTGGTGCAAATGTACGATGGTCATACTTTAAATGGACATTAAATGACACTTAAACAGAGTTTTTTTATTAACTATTGCTGATGTTATTTTGTTTTATGGAATCGATTATGTTTCAGGATCAACTGCTTGTGGTGAGATACACATAGGCCTACACATACATCATGTTTACTGATTGTTCTATTTATCTGGATTAGTTTGCTACTTTGCTTTCAAATATTATGTAGATTCTTTTATATGGTGCACTTACAATAATATAGCCATCCACTACATTTTGATACCCATTTTCATTTATTCTATTATGTAGACGTAGTTTGTAACACACTTTATAATTTTACAGTGAGACTCTATGGGAAGTTATTTAATCAAATAATACCATTCTGTTATTTCTCATGCTGTAAGTGTCAATTTCACTTGTGTTTTACAGAAAATTACCAGAAACTCTTGCCAATTACCACCCAAATAAGAAGTACAATATACCAGTAGGTTTCTCAATTTTTCATTGCTCTTAAATATTTGCTTCCATTTCCATAGCAAACATTAATATGTGAAGCAAACTATTAGATATTAAATTATATCAGAATTTTAGATATTATTGGTTAATCATTCAATCTCATACTTTTTTATGCAGTAAATCCTTTTTTTAATTTTTGTAATTTCTGTGTTGTTGATTTTGTTTGGTACTCTTAAATTGTGAGAATTTCTATAATAGATTTCAGTTTGATGTTGGTTTTATTTTTATTTTTTCTTATAATTTTCTTGGTGAAACAGTGAAGAACTCAACTGATTTATTATATTAGTTATAATAGCTTTTTAATGAAATAATTTTTAGTTCATAAATAATCTTCTCATCTTTTCAATGATCCTCTCTCTTAATTTCAAAGGAGGATATGTTCGTGCATGTGTGTAATTTATTGTTTTTACCACTTTGTTTTTTTTACTTATTAATTTGATTGGAATTCTTTTTATTTGATAGATACCAAAAATGTCAAATACGGATGAAAAGTCAAATATGGATGATATGGATGAATTAGAAAAAATTGGGATTGAATCATCTTCAACAATGTCCAAGCCAAACAAAAAAAAATCAGTTGTTTGGGATGAATTTGATGTTGTAGCTGGGAGTGACAAGACAGGGATACTAGAGGCAAAATGCAATCACTACAAGAATATGTTAGCTTATAAGAGGGGAAGTGCCACTAGTCATCTAAAGAGGCATTTGAAAGTTTGTGTGCCTCGTCGGGTTGCTGAATCTAGAAATAAAAAAGGTCCACAGCAAGCTTTGTTGACATTTAATATTACAGAAAGATCAAGACAAACTTTGTTATCAACCTATCAATATGACAAAGATAAATTTAGAGAGTTTCTTGCTAAGATATTTATTGTGCATGAGTACCCTTTCAGGATGGTGGAGCATTAGTTATTTGTGTTATTTTGCCAAAATCTCAACCCAAGATTTCAGTCATTCAAATGCCACACTTTGAGAGCTGATTACATAAAACTTTTTGCAGTTAAGAAGGAAAAATTAAAAGGGGTGTTAGCAAGTGTTAACATACTCAGCTTAACTAGTGATTTATGGACGTCAAATCAAACACTGAGGTACATGTGTCTAACCTGTAATTACTTAGATGCTGAATGAAATTTACAAAAGAGAATACTAAATTTTTGTTGCTTGCCTCCTCCTCACACCGGGATTACAATTGCCGATTGTATTCTTAAATGTTTATCTAATTGGGATATTGAAGATAAAATTTCTACTATTACATTAGATAATGCATCTTCAAATAATTCAGCAGTAAGAATCTTGAAGGATCATTTTGCAGAGAAATGAAACCTTCACTTTAACAGTAAGATATTTCATGTTCGATGTTGTGCACATGTTTTAAATCTCATGGTGCAAGATAGACTATCATAGATTCGTGGTGTGATTGAGAATATCCGGGAAAGTGTGAAGTACATGAAGATGTCTTCTTCAAGGCTTGATAAATTTAATGAAATTGTCAAGCAATTAAAGTTATCAACCTCTAAACATCTAATACTTAATGTTCCTACTAGGTAGAATTCAACACATGCAATGCTTAAGTCGGCACTTCAGTTTAAAGCAGTGTTTCCAAGGTTCAAGAAAATTGACTCTAATTATAAATGATTGCCAACTGAGGAGGATTGGACACGAGCTGCTGAGGTTTCTAAATATTTAGAAGTATTTAAAGAAGCTACAGAAGCTTTCTCTGGAAGTAAGTATCCGACCTCAAATTTGTTCCTTCGTCAAATTTGGAAAATAAAGTTGAAGATAAATGAAAATTCCTCAGACACTAGAGATTTCATGAAAAAAATGACTACAAAGATGAATGAAAAGTTTGCAAAGTATTGGGAAGAGTGTAATTTATTGATGACAATTGGAGCAGTGTTGGATCCTCAGTACAAAATGCAGCTCATAAAATTTTATTTTCCACATATTTATTCTGCTGAAGAGTGTAATAGTCATATTAATGAGGTTAGTGAATACTTGCATGCATTTTACTCAATTTATGCATCTATAGAAGGGCAAACAAGTGCTAACACTAGCAATGTCAATAGTGATATTGATGTTTCTAAAGGAAAACAAAAAAGGGATACCTTTGATGTGTGGGCTAAAAATCATTCCGATGTCATTCATAAAAATAAAACTGAGTTAGACATTTATCTTAAAGAAGAAATTTGCAAGCCTAGTAATGAAAATTATAATGAATTTAATGATTTGAATTGGTGGAAAGTCAATGTTATGAAATTTTGATGCTTATCTAAAATGGCTCGAGATGCATTATCCATTCCATTAAGTACCGTTGCTTCAGAGGCCGCATTTAGTGCTGGAGGAAGAATACTTGATCAATATCGAAGTTCATTGAAGCCCAAAACTGTTCGAGCTTTGATTTGTTTGGGGGATTTGTTATGTCATGATTTAGGAGTGGAGCTTTCACCAACTATAAGTATTTTTTTTATAATCAGTAATATATATATATATATATATATATATATATATATATATATAATTAAAAAGTTATAATAGATCCAAATTAAATTATTGTTTAATTTACATGTTGAGGACGTGTCACCTTGACTTGAAGTCATTAATGCCGAAATGTGTTTAAAATTTCATTTGACTTGAGAATTTGAATGTTATAATCTTTAGTATTATTTCTTTTGGATTTTAATTATCTTTTGGGATTGTGTAGAATCTAATCTTAATATTGGGAAATTATGATGTGCGTACATTTATTTTTGAAGATTAAGCTTTATTGTAAATGTTAATAATTGTATTATGTTATATTGTCGCAACAATATATTGCCAAATAGTTTATGTTGTTATGAACAGGATTATGCTTGGGTCAAACATGGGATGATATTTCTATTTCTAGAATATCTAGATAGGTGGGTCATAACTCATTCTACCTATTTTAATTTGTTAAGGGAAATTAGTAGTTTTTTTATTCACTTGCCAATTGTCATTACAATGTTGTAATATTCTATTGGCATGAATATTTGAACCTAGTCCATTTTTTAATAAAATAGTAACTTTTTTTCTCCATCAGATTTCAAGGGCAGACCCAGTTGCATAAAAGCAAGTCGAGTGACTTTCGGGCAGCAATTGAGGAGCCATTTCAAGCTGAGCATGAATTTTCTGACACAAATCGAGGAACTGTACAATTATCTCGTACAAAAGTGAATCCCGTTGGGATTGAAGAAGCCACTGGTTCAAAGTTCAAATCATGATCTGGAATCTCAGTCTCAGAATCAGGCAAGTTCCCTCAATCCTTTATTGTTATAGTTTGCTTGTGTCCTTCAATCTGATTTTGGAATCCTTTCTTGTTTATTTATATATATTTTTATTTTTTGATTATTTTTGTGAAAGAAAAAACACTAATCTCTAATTGCATATTGCATATAGGCATATAGTTTGTGTATCTTCACTTGCAAATTTCTGAATGTGGTCTCCCTGAAATGCATAGGCCACCTAGACTGCAAAGATTTCAAAAACAATAGAAAGCTCTAGTCTCTCATAAGAAACTGCAAGAGCATAGCCTCTTTGGTAGAACGTTGGTCACTTCCTTTGATCTTTTACAAATTGCGATTAATTCTAACTAATCACTGTTTAGCCATTAGATTGTACTATCGGCAGTTATGTCCCTGGAATTTTCTATTTGCTTGATGATATGAATGTTATTTTTTAAAATATCCACATCATTATCTTCTTTTTTTGGTCCATCTATTTAGGCTCGGGATTGAGCTTGAGCTCAAGGTTAAGCTCGAGCTCGTTCATATGGAAAACAAGCCTAATGAGCTCAAGCCAAGCTTTTTTTTTTAAATTAAGCCAAGCTTGAGCCTGATTTTATGCTCGTTCAAAAGCTCGGCTCAGGCTCAAACTCCCTCATAAATTAACGAGCCTATCTCGAAATGTTCAAAGCTTGGCTCAGCTCGGCTCGTTACCAGCCCTAATCATCCCATACCGCTTGAGAAAGTGGACATCCATGGACAACTTTCACTCTGGGTGGCTCTCACTCTGACTAGCATTCACTCTGGACCCACCTGTGGGGCACCGGGTAGTCCTCTTCTATAGTGCTCTTCCGTTACATATCATTTTTTTAAGAGACCTACTCTGACACCAAATGATGGGTATCCAAGCCCCAAGACCCTAACTCCCCCCAAAAGCTAGCTCAAAGGTGAAAATTTGTCCTCATACTTAAATACTCATCTATCTCCTTAGGATCCTTCGATGTGGATCTTATCAAAATCCCACCCTTGGATAACCATGACTTGGTACTTCATTTATATTTACTAGATTAGATAAACGCACTTCTAGTTTCGTTTTTCAATTATATATGCATTTTAAATCTTATCTGTCAATGTATTATCATAATAATCTAAAGTTACCAGATAATCTATAAAAAAATTATCTGCAATGCAAATAGTAAATGGGATGAGATAAAATGAAATAACTTATCTGACGGCCTAAAAGATTCATAAAAATTTATAGACTATTATTGAAATGCTTATAGAAGTGGTGAAATTTCTTGACTCATTTCATGCAGTCATACCCAATTGAGTTTGGAGAGCTTGTCATGATTTAAAATCATTCCCCATATGAGCTTATGATAGGGCAAAATCAATTTAACATAAAGCCAATGTTAGCATTGAGTGAAGGTTGAACCCTTGATGATTTACTGATGAGATGTTGCATGGGTTGTGTTGTTGCATTGTAACTCTTGACCTATGATACTAGCAAGTTAGTTTTTTTACTCTACATATATTGTTGTAGTCTAATAGAGTCTTCAAACATATAAACTATACATGTTTACGAAAATAGAATGAGATCGAAGAATAAATATTTTAAAAACTTGCACATGCACATACCATGTTTTCATGATATATTTTTCTATATTTTCTTAAGTTTTTTTTTATAATGAAATATATTAGAATATATATCAGATACATTTATCACTTACTATATGAATCATAGGATACAAAATCATATACGAGACTTTTGGTTCCGACGCATCATCAAAAAATAGGATGGTAGAAAAAAAGAAAATATAACTAATTATGACAGCTCAAACAATTCTATTTAGAATAAGTATTCTAAAATATTTTTTGAGATAAATAGAATTAACTGCAAACAATCTTATCAATTAGATAACATTGTATTTCCCTTATCAATTTGTAGCTTTTCGGATCTTCAATCCAAGAAAAATTATTTAGTATATTTCACAGAATTTTTGAAAGTATTTTTTGTCTAAAATATTTTCTCGAAACAAGATATCACTTATGATTTTAAGATGTATCTTCCTTGAATAGTCTAATACTCAAAGAGGACATATGTGTTTTTTACTAATATTTGATAAACATTTAGTAAATGTTGATATTATATTTTTTAAGTATGGCTCAATTTGTAATGAGCCTGTAAAGAGTGAAAGTCTTAAAGAACACATTTGAACTCTTTATCTTTTCTTAGTATTTGTATTTTATGATCATGCTTGGGAAATCCAGCTGTGAGAGATACAAACTTATTGGCTGCATCTAAATTTACGAGTTCACATTATGATAACACTCTTATGGAATCATCATATGTATCAAGTATATATCAAGTTGATTCTGAAGATAATGAAATTTTATAGGAGAAAAAATCTTCCTCTAACCCAAATGACATAAATAATAGTTTATAAGTCTACTCTAATTCAAACTCATATTGAGTAAGAGATTAATAAACTTACCATTCATCAATTAGAGTCAATACTAAGAGATGGGACATATGCAACCTTCTTAGATCATATATAAGGCAACCATGGAGCCACATGATCCTGCAACCAATCTCACTAATAGGTTTTGGCAAAAACCTTATAATCACATTTAGAAAGGAAAAAAAAAATTGTATAACTTGATCTCATAGGGTTTGGCATACTTAGATTTTTTTAGCTTCTTTACTTATTATATTACTACATTTGATGGTATTGGGATACTAAAATCCCCTTATGAGATATTATCTCACATAGGATAGTGTCATACTATGTAAGAAGAAATATATACCTTTCACTCAAATGAGACTTGCAAACTAGTATCACAGCAAGCAAAAAAAATTAGTTATCAGTTGAGGATGTAAATTCACCATAAAGATAGACTCGGGTGAAAAGATAAATTATCTTAAGATGAAACTGGTAACAAAGAGATTCACTCAGATGTCTAGTATTGATTACTAGGAAACTCTCTCAAATGAATGAAATGATCTCCGACTTGGTACGAATTCTTATTTCACTAACGATATCATATTGATTGAGAATACACCAATAAAACATGATGAATTAATTTTTTCTTGATGAACTTAAAAATGAAGTATATATTAAAGGTGTCAAATAGATCGGGAAGCCCGGACCTGGCCCAATGCACGGCCCGACTTAACCGTGCATAGCCCAGCACGGCACGATCCAGAACCATGTCTGGGCCCGTACCGGGCTGGCTCTCGGCACAATTCATGTCATGTCACAGCCCGATGCCCTAGCCTGAAGGCACGGTTCTTCAGCACAACCCAAACTGTGCCCCGTTCCCGGATGGCCGAATCTCGGGCCAGTGTTTGGGCAACAAGCATAGTCTGCGTGTGAGCTTCGAACCCAACTGCCCAAATGTCTGGCTCAGCTAGAGGTGTCAAACGGGTCGTCCCGGGCCGGCCCGACCCGACCCGTTTTTTTGGGCACAAGCGTGCCTTCGTGCCGGGCCCGCTCGGGCCTGGCCTGGCCGTACTGGCCAGTAAAGAATTTTTTTTTTAATTTTTTTTTATTTTATTTATATAAATTATTAAATTATATATAAAATTTTAGATAATGAATAATATTATAAATTTATAATATGAAAAATGTTAAAATTTTTAAAATAACAAAGTTTAAAATTTTTTTTATAATGTAATATAAAATTAGTTTAAAATTTATTAGAATTATATAATATAGTTATAAATTTTTAAATGAAAAATTAAAACAAAAAAAAAAATAAATCAATACATTTTGTTAAAAAAATAAAAATTAAAAAAAACATAAGCAACTCAAATGAAAAATGACCAATCAGTCATTTGATACCGAATGTCTAAACCAAACAAATTACAGTTTCAACATAACGTATGAATAAAACGTACAATTAAAAAAAATAAAACATCGAAATCAAAAAACAGTAGATCATCATAAATCGTCAATCGGCATATCATGAGCATCATCAGCCGCAACATCAAGATCAGTATTATATGGATCATCATCATCAGCAATCAACTCCTCCGCTATCGCAGTGAATGCGGCTGCAGTCTCTGTCTCAATCCCAGCTCCAGCACGATCATAGATGCTAAACCTCGAATCCTCTCAATCCTTCAAACAAGCCAATGTCTCAACAATATCTGGAGGTAATCTCGATCTCCTATCCAAAATCACGTTCACTACAACAGAAAAAGCAGACTCCGATACTACGCTCGACACCGGAGGAGTCAGTAAATCTCGTGTCATCCTCGATGGCACGGAAAAGGTTGACTCATATGATTTCCACCACTATAATATATCAAGATTCTTAGTATCAGAATGTGATAGGATTGAGCAGTAATTGGTATCTAAGTACCGAGAAAACTCGCTCCTATGTGATGGTTCACCCCTACGTTTCCCCCTCGCTAGCTGAATGAAAAAACTATCATCTCTGAACAAGGTATCAATGTCCGTAATCTTAGTATGTGAACAGGTCAGTCAACTTCTCGTGAATGAACCCTTCAGGTGGCTCTTCCAGGTTCATGCACGAGGAAATGTAAGTCAGGGTAGTTTCTACCCCTTCCACCTTAACCTTAGGGTCCATGCATGTAGCGAGGCAATAAAGAGATGAAACGGTGGACCAGTACTTCAAATACTTGGTTTCCATCTCTGCAACCATATGGCTAAGTATCGAGTCATCTCGATACTTCCAAAATATGCTACTAATGTTGCATATGCACCGGAGTGCAATGCAAGTCGTGGGCATATAAACCGACGAACACATGTTCGTCGTGTCATAAAATATCTTCAAGAATTTCATTTATGAAACTCCTGAAGCCCAGTCAGTGTCGTCAATAATAAGTTCGTCACTCTTACTATTGACTTAGTCGGATATCACGTGTTCATATTCAACACATGATTTTAACATTAAGTACGTGTAATTCCAACGATGTCTCACATCCGATTGGAATTTCTTCTTCTTAAGATTCGCAGACAAACAGAGACTATGAAACATTTGTTGTCTCCGAGGAGTACGAATATATTTTAGTACATTACATATATTATTCAACACGGGGGAACACACTTTCATACCCGCTTGAACAATCAGGTTAATCACGTGACACATGCATCTGACATGAAAGATCTCTCCTAATGGTGCGTCTCTAATATTCCTAACAAACATGTTGATCACTACTCCATTATTAGATGCGTTATCGAATGTGATACTAAAAATTTTATTTTTAATTTTATATTCCCTAAAGATTTTGATTATATACTCAAAAATGGTCGGGTCATCATGAGGATGAAGAATCTCAGAGAATCATAAATTTTTTTTATTCATAGTCCAATTAGAATCTACATAGTGGCTGGTGAGACATGTATAAGATGATTCATCGTGACTTGTCCAGATATCGGACGTCAGGGACACCACTCCACTATATGTCATAAATTTATTAATTATTTTTTGTTTTTCTAACTTATATATCTTTAGTATGTCATTCATATATGTGGACCTAGGAATCCTACGATAAGCATACTGAAAATATATCTGCATGATGCATACTACCCTTGGATCTTCCGAAATCTGATCGGAAGGCCTATCAATGTGATAAGTCTGGTCATGCCGTGTCTACCCAACTCGCTGGAGTATATGAAGGGAGTAAACTTTGAGACTGAACTCGATCCAGTCTCAAAAAATACAGTGTCAAGTTGGATTTGCCTAGGATCTAATGGACCATGTTTGTTGGTGCATAATTCGGCATGTCTCTTAAGGTGTTCAGTTCCAAACGAACTCTTACATGTTAAAAGTCTCATACAATATTTGCACTATGTCATTTCTTTTTCCTCACCCCTAATATTTTTTTGTTTTATTATATTAAAATGAGTCCAAACTATAGAAGCCCTCCTAGTTTTTTGTTTTTTAGAAGTTTGGGTTGAGACGACTGGAGAAACCAAAGTTTCAGCAGCCTCATACCTCTGTGTAATATTTTTATTTTCTAAATTTAAATATGTTTCAGTTGTATTTGTCATTTTTTTAGGATTTTTATTATTCAGAATAATTTTTTAGAGACTAGAAGACTAATTTTAATTTTTTCTATTTTTGGTTTAGAGAGAGAAACTAGAGAGAAAGTTAAAAAAAATTAAAATAAATTACTCGGTAAAAGCAATGAGGTCGGTCACGTGCACAATGCACCACAATCAAACTCTAAGTTCAAAACTCAAGTTGAGATTTCCGAAAATTCAAGCCGAATGCCAATTTCCCAAATCCCGAGAGAGAGAAGCAAGATTTTTGAGAGAAAAATTAAACGATTTGAACGAATTTATGTTTATAAAAAACATAAATATTAAAGAGATGGGGGTGAAATTTATAGATTAAAGATAATAATTTAAAAAAAAATAATAATTTTTTTAAAATTTTTTTGAATTTTTTAGGGGGCAGAATCATGAGGGCCGTTGGATTATGCCCCCTAGACGTTGGAGGCGAGATCCAACGGCTGAAAATTAAATTTTTTTTCCCGTTGAGGTGGGGGGGGGGGGAATTGGGTCGGTTCGGGTCTCGTGGGACCGCGGGTCGGGTCCAATCAGACCCGACCCAATATCTTTTTTGCGGGAGGGGCATGGGGCGCTCACGGGCTCGGGGGACACCCGACACGGGACGAACCCGTGCCGGTGTGCCGTGCCACGGGCCGAACCGTGCTGGGACAGGCACGACACGGCACGGGCCCGAGCACTACATTTTCCCGTGTAGGGCCGGACTAGGCACGGCCAAACCGTGTCATGCCTCATGCTGGGCCGGGCACCTCTAGGCTCAGCCTGAGCCCAATGTTCTCGAACTCGGTCTCGATTCTTCAAAAATGAATTACCGATGGCTAGGAGCAGACATTTTTGGAATATGGATTCAAAATTGAAATATTTTAAGCCATTAGATTCGGTCCTAATGGCTAGGAGCAAAAAATTGATGACTATTATGATTCTGCCCTTTAAAATATATAAAAATTTCAAAAAAATAATTTTAAAAAAATTTATATTCTTGAAATCTATACCTCCTCACATTCTCAAATATATATCAATTTTATCTTATATCTCTTTCTCATATTATTTCTCCTCTTGTCTCTCTCTCTCTCTCTTATATTATCTCTCTTCTCTTATCTCTTTTTTTCTCTCCTTTCCATTTTATCTTTTGGGACTCAGTTAGGGACTGTCAACTGTGGTATAGACATCATAAAGCAAACAAAATTTTACACATTACGAGTATTATTTTTTAAATTTTGTTTAATTTTTTTTTATTTTAGTTAAAAGTTATAATTTAATTAATATAAATTAATATCTAATTTTAAAAATAAAATTTATAATATAATTAATAAACTAATAAAAAATAAAATGAAAATAAAAAAATAAAAAATTAAAAAAAAATTAATAGTTTAAACTCACTTTAATATTATATGACATAAAAATATTAGAGTTAACGATGAAGAATTAAAACAATACAAATATTATAAAAAAAATATTAATAGGCATGTCGAGCAATACACTAAAAAACATGGTATATTAGATTTTAGGCAAACTCAACTCAGTAGTGAGATCTTTAAGGTTGAATCTAATTCAGCCACTATGTTGACCCCATTCATATACCACAACAAATTAGGGAGAAAAATTATGATCAAACTGATCACCATATCAAACAGAATAATTTTTAGTCAATATCACTACATATAGAAATATCAAACTAAAACAAAATTTTAGTTTTTTGACTAGATTTTCAGAGGATCGAAGAGTAGTCAATATCAAACAGAATAATTTGCAGCCTGCATATCATAGGTTTCCTTGGCCCGCATAGAAATAAAAAATACAAAAATATTATAAGTTAAAAAAATAAATAATAACTAATACATTTAGAAAATATAGTGGCGTGATATCCATTATATCTGATATCTAGATTATTCACCATTGATATATCTTATGCATACCTCGACATTCACTATGTATATTCTAAATAAACACAAAATAAAAAAATATTAGGATTTTCAGAAATTTTTCATTCTCATAATGGCTCATCCCATTTTTTTCTGACCTAATCGAGCTGGCATGTCGTGCCAGGCATGGCACACTATAGTACCATGTCGTGCCAAACACGACACTGTTCCTTGGAGGGCATGCATGTCATGGCCTGTGGCTCAAAATCCACCCAAGTTCAGGATGGGTTGGGTCAAATATTTTTTTAAAAAATTAGAATTTTGAGCGTCGTCACATCGTCAAGCATCACTTAGTGCATGGTCACCCTTGTCGTGCCCACGTGCCAAATATCCTAAGCACATGGCACAATTCGTGTCGAGGGTCTGCCCGACATGGGCCCAAGCACCATACTGTAGCGTGTCGTGTCTGGCCGGGCACACCTGAACAGTGCCAGGCTTCATGCTGAGCCAGGCCAGGGTCACCCTATCCATTTGACACATATAGTCCGATCATTAATGAGTGCATGATAATAATCTTTAAAAAATATAATATTCAAAATAACATATATAGTATCACATTTAATGATACATCTAATAATAAAATAATCACTAATATGTTTGTTATAACTATTAGAGACGGGTCATTATGAGAAATTTTTCCCGTTAAATACATGTGTTATATCATTGACCTCATTATACAAGTGGTGATAAAAGTCATTTATCCCACTTTAGAAAACATATATAACTCACTAAATTTTTTTCATATATCTCACAGGCAACAGTAATTTGGTAGTCTCTTTTTATTTGTGGGTCTAAAGAAAAAGAAATTTCAATCAGATTTGAGACACTATCAGAATTATATATACATTATATTAGAGTCATGTGTTGGATACGAACACATGATATTCGATTACGTCAATAATAAGAAAGACAAACTTATTATTGACAATATAAACTAAACTATAAAAATTTTATTTATGAAATTTCTAAAAATATTTTATAACACAACAAATGTATTCATCAGTTTATACTCCCACGAACTTGCATTGTACTCAAGTATATATATAACATATAGCATATTTAAGAAAATTTAGAGATGACTTGACATTTAGTGACATAATTGTTGAAATGAAAACCAAGTACTTAAAGTACTGGTCCACCATTCAATCTCTTTTTTTTGTTACCATTCAATCTCTTTATTATCTAGCTACCTGCATAGATCATATGGTTAAGGTAAAAAGGATAAAAAATATTTTGACATACATATCCTCATGCATAAACTAGGAACACCAACCTAAAAGGTTCAATCACGAAAATGTGACTGAGCTATTTATATAATATGATACTAGGTATGACGATGATAATAGTCAATCTTCGAGTACAGACATAGATATCATATTAGGAAATGATGACTTCTTCATTCGATTAACGAAGAGGAACAACATGATGAACTGTCAAATATAAGCGAGCTATCTCATTACTTAGATACCAATTACTACTCAATTCTATCACATACCAATAATAAGAATCTTGATATTTACAGTAATAAAAATCATATCAGTCTACATATCATGTGCTGTCAAAGATGATAAAGAATCTATTAGTTTATCCAGTATTGAGCGTAGCATCGAAGTCTACTTTTTTTATTACTATGAATATAATTTTAAATATGAGATTGAGATTATAACAAGATATTGTTGAGGCATTAGTATGCATGAAAGATTGAGAAAATTTGAGGTTGGCTATCCAAGATTGTACTGCAACTATAGCAAAAGCAGAGAAGTTGATTGCTGATAATGATTTATGAAACTTTGATGACGACTGAGATTGAGTTTACTATACTACCTACGACCTACCGCTAGTTATACCATCAAAATTGGGCCTACCGTATGATGGTATCATACGCTTATGAAATTGATTATTTTTATGTTGTCTGTCTATTTATTTTTATCATTTAAGCTTCTTGCTTTATTATTATTTTGTTCTGTATTTATTTAGATACTTAAAGAAATAATGTTTCAAGTTTATGAGTTTATCTTTGATGTATTGATTTTTATCTTTTAATGATTTAATCTTTCTTTGATATTTTATAATTTATACGTATTTTTAGTTATGAATTGTGACTTATAATAGTAATTTTATTTTTTTATTATATTAATTTAATTAATTAAGTAATTTAGTATTAAAATTTAAATTTTAAAATATATTTGAAATTTGGGATGACCTGATTCCAAATGGGCCAAAACGGCATGACTCGGTCAGTGTTTAAAAAAATATAAATGAGGCACGCCTTGGGGGGCGCCACAAGGCGAAGTGTGTGCAAAAAGCCTTGAGACGCATAGAAAAGGTGACACACTTGATAGGTATACGCCTTCTTCTGTGAGGCATTTTGAGGCACGTTTAAAATGCATCTTTCATGCCTCAGAGAATAAGGCGTATGCCTACAGGTGTCAGCAAAAAAATAATAAAAAAAATTTTCATAAATCCTAAATAGTGCCAATAATTTTTTCGGCACTGCTCAAAAATTTCAATGTCGAAGCCGACACCAAATCCAACGCTGACGCTCCTACTCTCGATATTCTTGTTATTTCGGCACTACTCCATATAATTCGACGTCCACGCCAAATAATACTCAGTCCTTCAGCACTACTCCAAATAATCCGATGCCCACATCATATAATATCAATTTTTCTGACACTGCTCCATAAGTATATTTTTAATTTTTCATATATAAAGTTATACATTTATATTTATATATAATTACATATAGTTATACATAGTAATAGTATATATAATTGTAAATACTTATCCAACTTAATATAGATAATTATATGTATTTTTCAACATATAGATTATAGTTATATATATTAAAACTTAAATTATAGATAAAATATATATAATTATAAATATTTATACATATAGTTAATTAATTATATATAGTTACACATATAATTATAATTAGTTATATATAATAACACATATAGGTATTTAAATAATTATACATATAATATATATATATATAATTGCTTGTTAATGTATTTTGTATATAATTATAAATATATAATTAAATATGTGGTTATGTTTATGTATAGTATAAAAAATAATGATATGTGGAATTATAGATATATAATTTTGCATATAATTAATATATAGTCGTATATCTATATATAATTAAGGTATAGGATATAGATAAACAATTTAATAATTTATGAAGAAAATAACATAAACTCAAAAAATATATATGAATACTCATATAAATATATATTAGCATTCATAATCAATTCATGTAATTTAAATTCTCATTTTAATTTTTAAATTTATTTCAATTATGTCTTGTTATAATTTTTTAGTCAATTTTAGAATTATATAGAAATATGAATAACTGAATATTATTATTGGTATTTATTACAGAATGAGTTCCTCCGATTCAAAAAAAATCAAGAAAAAATTGTTTAAAAATATGTTATTGAAATTTTTGGGGATCAATATTAGAGATGTATATTTTATAATCAAAGATACAAGAGAGGAGTGAATAGACTCAAGCATCACTTAGCTGTAACTCATCATGATATAAAATCATACCTCAAAGTTAGTGAAGATATTAGATTAAAACGCAAAGAGATATTGATCAATATTAATGATCAAAAAATAAAAAAAATAAATTACTCCAAGAAATTAGTATGTGTCCAACTTCAATAAATGAGCATGTCTTGTCCAAAACAAAATGTGTCTTAGAGAGTGGAGTGAAAGTGAGAGTCCGAGTAGAGAATCTATTCCTAAGGAACCCATGGATAAATTTAGTACTTCACAAATTCATTAAAGTACTTTAAAATAAAGATGAAAACAAAAAAAAATATGTAAACAAATTGGTAGGTTGATTAATATAAAAAATCTTTTATTCAATACTGTGAATGATCCTTATAAAATTCCTATGATGGATGTTGTTACAAATTTTGGACTCGAGTTTAAGCCTCCATCTATGCACAAATTGAGGATATGAATTCTTAAAAAAGATATGAATGACTTAAGTATCATTATGAAAAATCACAAAAAAACTTAAATAAATATGAATGTTCAATTATGTTAGATAATTAGCCAGATAAAAAGAGTAGGTGTATTATCAATTTTTTGATGAATAATCCTGCTGGTATTTAGTTTATGAAATCAATAGATATTTCTGATATAATAAAAAAATAGAAATTGATGTTCAAATATTTTGATAACGTGATTGAAAAAATTAGAAAGAAAAATATTATGCAAATCATCACTGATAATACTTCTAATTATGTGAATACTAAAATGAAACTTATAAAAAAAAATTTATGGTAGACTCTTTTAGCTGCACATTGTATTAATTTGATGTTGAAAAATAATTGAAAGTTAAATATTCATGATACTATACTTGCTCGAGCTAGGCAAGTAGTGAAATTCATTTATGATCAGTTCTTAGCTTAATGAAAATATTTACAAAAAATCATAAACTTCTTCATTTAGCAATTACACGGTTTGCTACTTAATTTCTTATTCTCTAAAGCCTTTATAAGCAAAAGCAAGTTTTATAGCAATGTTTTCCTCAAAAAAATTGATGTTCAAGCAAATGAACTAAAAAGAAAGAAAATATGAAAGCTCGGAGTATAATATTGTTTGATCCAAATTTTTGGCAACGTGTTACTTATTGTATTAAGACTACTATTCCATTAATTTGTGTCTTGAGAGAGATTGATTCAGAGGAAAGACCAGTTAAGGATTATATTTATGAGCTGATGGATTTTGCTAAGGAGAAGAATGTATTTAATTTGTGAAGCGTGGAAAGAAAATATGACCCAATTTGAAGAAAATTTAATACAAGATGGATTCCACAACTTCATCGACCTTTACATGCAGCAAGTTACTATCATAATCCTCAATTACGGTATGGAAATAAGATTTAATATTGATGAGGTGAGGAAAAGATTATTTGAAAACATGGATAAGATATTTGATTATCAAGAATATTTAAAAGCTGATATCAAGTAGAACTCATTTGACCAAGTAATGAGTGAATTTGGGACTCATTACAATTAATTCTCGAACATTAAAAAATCCTACAAGTTGGTGCTTGAGTTTTGGGAGTTCAACACAAGAGTTATAAAAGTTCGTTATTTGAGTTTCTAGCTTTACTTGTAGTGCTTCGGAATGTGAAATAAATTAAAGCACAATTGAATCGGTAATATTTTTATTTTTATAAATTTTTATACATTTATTTCTATTTAAATATTTGAGAACTTTATTTCATTTTAACACGTAATTTTCTTTATTTCATTATTTGTAGATACATACAAGAAAAAAATAAATAGACTTGAATATCATAGATTAAATGCTTTAGTGTATGTAAGGTATAACACTAGACTGAGAGAATGAAGTCTACAAAGAAAACTAAATATTGATCTGATTTTAATAGAGAATATTGATTTGAATAATGAGTAGATTGCGGAGAAAGAAGATCCTCTCCTCCCCTTTAATCTTTGTTAGCTTCAAAATAAGGAGTTATTTAATGTTAATGCTATTAGAGTTGTGTCATCCAGCTACCAACAGACTCAAGCATCATCAAATCAGATGATTTCTTCACATTCCTACAAAAAAAAACTTAATATCAAGTAAATACATAAAAATAAAAATCATAAATTTTATTAAATTTTATGAAAAAATATATAATATTTTACCAAATTAATAATTTACATTTTTTACCAAGTACAAATAGAAATAAAGGCAGAGATAAGGAGTTTAATTTGATACCAATTGATGATGATGATGATTTAGATGAAATAGGAATATATAGTAGTGGATATTTTGATATTTTTGATATATTAAATGAGAATGATAGTGTCCTTGAAGAGAAGAATTTAATTGGAAGCAATTTATTTATATTCTTATTTTATGATTTTATTATGATTTTATTATGATTTTTTGTAAAAGTTATAAAATAATATGTTTTTTTAATTAATTATTTTCTTATTTTTATTTATACTATTTTATTTTATATAATTTAAAATATTAATTAATTATATATTGTGATGCTTAGAAAACCTACGCATCAATGTCTCAAGGCTTAAGTCTCGTCTCACAAACTCAAAAATGTCTTGTCTTATGCTTTCGCCTTTTAAAACTTTGGACCCAACACATCCCGGCACATAACCAACATAACCCAACGCATCCCGGCACATAACCAACATAACCCAACACGAACTGGCCTGAATTCGGCATAGTCAAGCCAGTCGGACCATGCTGGGTCTGCCCACGTTGAATCATGTCGTGCCAGGAACGACACAACTCATGTATTGTGTCAGGTCAAGCACGACACGGTAGCCCGAGTGGCCTACCAAAAAATGGGCCATACAAGTTAGGCACAACCCGTTTAACACTTCTAGTATATATGGAGCAATTACTTGAGCTTTGAGTAGCAAAGTTAGATACAATAAAAATATATTACATTAAATATTGTATGACCTGAAACAATCACTAAAAGTGTGATTTGAAAAATTTTCATAAACAATTACTTCGTTCAATTTATACATTTATATTATAAATTATTTTACTTATTGTGTACATAAATGATAATTTAATTATGAAAAATAATATATTAAGAATCACTCAAGTCAAAGAGAATATTCATATATAATTTCATACGAAAGACTTTGAGAAACTCAGAATCTCAAATACTTGACATACTTGTCACATATTCCAAGAGAGAAATTATTTTATCATGGAGATAATTTGGCATAATCTCAAATACTTAAAGAGGTTGATCTTTCAAATTGTGCTCTAACAAGCACTGCTATAGATCCACGTCCTAATTTATTATATGATAAGATTGCTCCAAGTAAATCTACTACTTATTAAAGTATTTAATCACAAATTTATAATTTCACAAGTAGATACAATACATCGAGATGGACTGCTTCCTTATGAAGATGAGACATAATAAGAAATTGCTATAGTCAATATTCAGACAACAGAATAGTCAATAGACATCTTCACAAAGACCTTGAAGAATCTTTGACTAACCTTTCTTTTTTCTAAGTTTGATATTCTAAACTTTTATGTACTAGTTTAAGGGAGAATATTATAATTTTAAAATTTTATTTTTTATTTATTTTATTTTACTAACTTCATTATTAATGAGAGCATTAAATTTGTGAGCTGCTCCAATTCGAATAGACCTTATATAAGAGCTTCCTTGGTACACATTTGATTTTCAATTTTTAATATTTTTTATTTTTCTATTTTGCATTTCAACCCCTCTCATTTTATACACCATTATGAAATACATTTATATCAAAAAAATTTATGTGATAAAGCATGTGCCAAGGAATAATGTGTGACATAGGGGAGAATGTTGGGTGCACTAAGATATACCTTTTAAAATAATGGATTTGACAACCATAACAATCATAATAAGAACCTCATAATGATACTAGATATTGGATAATGACATGCTTAGGGAATCCACGTCAATTTGATCCGAGACAGAAGAAATAAGCCTAAATACCACTAAAGAAATTTTTCTTTCAAAAAAATATAATCTAAAAAATTTTCCACTCTTCGTTATAAATAAATAAAAATTAGCTATCATTGTTTTAACCAATCAATGCTAGCCAAAACTATTCAACACCAAAATAGTGAAAGTGAGCCACAAGTTTCTTTACCCATAATAATATCATGTGAAATATAAATGCATAAATAAATTATTATTATAATATGCATCTCAACTCTCAAGAAACAAAAAGAATTAAATAAACACTTCAATAAAATTACAATGTGCATATAATAATAATGATGTGTGTCTGTGTGTCTGTGTGTGTGTGTATAAACATAAATTTTTTTTGGCATTCCTTTACATGCATTATAAACACCCTTTAAAATATACTAATAATATGGAAACACAAATCAGCATTGTTTTGTTTGCCATGGAAACACGGCTAGCCTCTTATGGGAAACAAATTTTGAATGAAGCCTAAAAAGAGAAAAAAATTATATGTTGAGATAAAAGACAAAATGGTTTTACCTGCTCCAGTTAAAATACAGATTAATTAGATTTCAAGTTCCCAGGATGCATTTAATGATGTGCTTCTTAAGAGGTAATTTGTATGTATAACAGAATCTAGTTACCAGAAGTGGATGAACACGCGCCCAAGATTGAAAGCTCTTGATAGATATGAGATAGGATGCGTAATTAAAAAGGGAAGCCCCAACAAAATCTGTAGATTTACTCATCAAGCAAGCACATAGTAACTAAGATTGTGCACAAAAATTCCTTTCCTCTCAAAAAAGCGAGCATTTCCAAAAGTAATTAACTCGCCTAATGACATTGAACAAGATATTAAGACATTTTGAAAGATGGATATGTCTAAAAACACATTTACTCATTGCAGTGTGTGATGAATCAAGCAATTATTAGGCAACACAGCATTGGTTACCTAATTACCACGTCTGACTTCCATTGGAACAGTAAGCATCAATAGTAATTGTAGCATGTTTAGAAGAAATTATTTTTATGTGACATCGTTTTCCATGAAAAACAACTACTAATCCCAATATTTATTAGTGATTTGACTCAATTATTTCATAGGACAAACAAAAACCATGTCGCATGGACAAATAATTTTATGTGTTGTTTGTTTTGTTTAATATTGAATTAATAGCACACATAAAAACATATTTTATGTATGTGTATATATAAATATATATAAATATATATAATCATTTAATTTAGAATTAATAGCACGATAATTAATGTTGAAGTTTAGTGTTGTTTGTTTGTTTATTTTACTCATTTTATATTTTAGTTTGTATTCAATCAGCTGACATATGGGTTGACCTAACTTGAACTTAGTACATATATCATTATTTATGAAAAAAAAAATACAAACAATTTTTTCCATTTTTCTCCCTCTGTTTTCTCTTTTTCCCCTCTACCTCAGCCAAAAGACGAAACTAATTGATCAATTCATATATGATATCAGAGTTTTTCCAACAACCAAAAGGGATCACAATCACACGGCAACATCCGTGATGGTGCATTGTGCTCCAATGCCGACGATGACATGTGCCGGTGTTTGGCACCAATAATGACAGGTGTGCAACAATAGTTTCATGGTGATCCAAAAAGTGCATCGGGACTCCAATGATAGTTTTCGTAGTAGTTTTGTGGAGACATTGGTTTAATGTTGTGTGGTGCATAAATAAAGATTCATCAGTGATAGCTGTGATGGTTCCACTTCCAATTATAGTTTCCATGGTGGTTCATGTGGTGGAACCTATACAATGACATGGTGCTGCTTGTGTCACATTTTGGTTTTAAACCATAATGCTTTGTGTTAATTTTGGTGTCAATTGTCATGCATTTGGATTTTATTCTCTTAGGCATCTCTTGTTAAAAAAAATTAAAATTAATATAAGACCATTGGAAATAATTAATAAAAATTTAAAACAAATATTTTTTTTGTGAGCTACATTGATAAGAATTTTATTCTTTGACCGATGGTACATCAAACACTTAACAAATGAGTCATCTCAGGTCAAAAACAATGAGTGATTAACAATCAATATATAATTATTAATTCATCTATGATAATCAATTAATCTGAGTATAACTAATATATTTAGTTCTTCTTACACTTACAAGAAAGATTGTGACTTGGTTACATCAATATACTCTTATATGATGTTCCACTTATTTGATAGTATTACTCAGTTATTTGTATACATACTAATTGATCAAGATCAGACAATTTATTATGTATCTTAGACATAATTATATGAGATGATTGAAGGGGCAATACTTGCATTGACAAACCATATATTATTGAGGAGTTTGGATGATCATATTCGTAACATTTTATATACTTACATTCATTGGGAGAGCAATATACTATTTTGCAGATCAAAATCCCCATTGAGAGGAAACTTCCAGTATTCTCAAAGATTTATCAACAAGTACTTACGACACTTATGACTACTCCCACATCGCGTAAATTTGAGATGATCAATCAGATTATTATAATGATTTCTCTACACAGCAATAATGAGAAGGCATGTATGGGGTACTCTGAGAGGAAGAAAGACAATAGTGACTTATTCTTTTTTCTGGAGGTTGGGACATGCTCAAGAAATGTGTTTAGACATTGCATCTTTGGATGATTTGGGGTTCAAGAAATATTCAACAAACTACCAGATCCGATCAAGATGGATCTTTCACATGTATGCCTACTGACCTTGTTACATTTTCTTGTGTCTCTAATTATTTCTTGGTCATTGTTATGAGTATCTCAAACTTATTTTCTTGGTCATTGCTAACTTCAACTAAGACACTCATATGCATGTGATTATTTTTTCTCATCAACTCACTTTGGATTCCTGAATCATATAGATTTATAAGTTAATAATCATATTATATGTGCTCACATCTTTTTTACTTATTTTGTGTATTCTAAAATCTTTGATATTATTGTAACCAATAACATCAGCATATGAATCAAGTGAAATGCTAATATCAATGGTGGGTCCTTTCTTTTGAAACAAATTCACTCTAGATTTGTGTTTCATTATAATTTATTTTTAATCTATTATTTTACAAAATAATTAAGTTGTGATATATTTTTTAATGGCATTTCTGTATATGATTGGCTGAAAAGGTGGATGACTTTTCTAGAGATTCAACGAGATGGGTAGGACATGTTTTTCTCAGCCAACAAGAGTCCAGCTCAATGTATAGCTATCATTAATCCACTAATTATGCATTCTCAGCTTAAACATTTTTTATTGTATAAGCTAAATATTTTGAAGTTAAACATCACGATTATGACATTCATTGACTGTGAAGCACTATAATATTTTCTATCTGACACATCAAGAGAGTGTTAGGAGAGACTTTTCTCAACTAATTTATTCAAAATTTAGAGACCTTGCAAGATAACTAAACATGATGGACTGAGTGATTTTTATTGCTGTTGTTAATAATTATACTAAATATAAATGACTATTTATTTAAAAAAAAAAAGATCTTAAATGTTATAAATTATTATAAAATTTAAAGAAATGATAAAAATACAATTAGATTCTAAAATTAAAATGTTGAAAAATAAAAATATTTTAAAATATATCTTTCATTATTTTTCTTGTTTCTTTGAGAAATATGAGATAATTCACCAAATATCAAAAATTTACATTCTTGTGAAAACAAATAGTTGAAAAAAAATTAGTTTAGACGACTAAATCACTTCTACTTCATAAAAGTTTTCTAAGTATTTTTACAAAGAAATAATATTAATTATTAACTTCTTAATCAACCAAATATCTTATTTTATCCTTTGATTATATATCATATTAACTTATATATCTAGAAAAAATATTTTTTTCACCTTTCAATCAAGATCTGAGTATATTTATTTTATTTGGGGTCTCTTTGGATAAAGAGAAGATGAACGCTAATATCATCAAGTACACATTTCGTAGGTACTCTAGTACTTAGAAGCAATATATACTACTCACAAAAATGTAAGATAATCATTACGAGTATAAATGTAATATTCTTTAAGGATAAGTCCTTTAAGAACTCGATTCATAATAGCACACCTTCGACCATCATAGTGATAAGATAGTTTCTTTGTGTAATCATTATTCCTTGAAAAAGTGATAAATTATCTTGCTCATGTACTTAATACTATTAACACAACTAGTTTCAAAAAGTGTAGTGAGTCACATCCTTGAGATGTGTGCTAAGAAGATGAGCCTAAAATAATTATTTAATATAATACAAGTTATGAATCTTCACAGGAATGAGAGATAAAGAATGGGAGACTTGATGACTCCAACTTAAAATATATATTAGATAAATATATTCACAATCTTCCGAGTACAAGTCCCCTGCCACGTGAGTTGATTTAATTTAGAGTATCAACTTGGATCTTAAAATTACTCAATGGAAGAAACCAAGCATGTATTATACTTAGCACTCATTGTCACAGTGAAGGTGTCAAATGAGCCAAGAGGCCTGGGCCCGGCCTGTCTCGGTTGTGTCTAGCTCAGCATGACACGGTAAAGGCCCGTGCCCGTGCCAGGCTTGTTTATGACATGGCTCATGTCATGTCGTGCCTAGGCCAACTGGGCCACATACCAAGCCAGGCACAGTCCGGTACCATGACCAGTGGCCACGAATTCTCGGCACAAACCAAGCAGTACCCCGAGTCCCGACCCAGCCCACCCCGAAGCCCAACACAATACGAATCCAAAATTTCATCAAGCCCATAACCCAAACCGCGGTCATTTTTCTGTAACCCCCATGCCCGAATCCAATAGTTCCATGAGCCAAAGCTTCTGGAATTTTGGACCGTTCGGGTCAGTTCGATGGTCAAACCAACCTAACAATCCAAAAAAAAAAATTAAAAATTTAAATCTAAGTCGTTAAATTTCGCCTCCAACAGCTATGGGACAGAATCTGATAGCCCTAAGAATTCTACTCATTTTTTTAATTATAAAAAATTAAAAAAAAATCAAAAAAAAAATTAAAATATGTTTTCTTAATCTATAAATCCATCACCCCCCTCATTCTAAGATTTAAGTTTTCAAAACATAAATCTCTCGCTCTAATTTTCTCTTTCTTGGATTCTTGATTTTGATTTCGGGCTTTTGATATTTCATTTTTCAGGACTTGGGTGTGAAGTGTGATGTGGATTGTGGTGCACGTGCGGTGCGAACATCAAAAAACCAAAGTTTACGCATTATGATTTACAGATACTTTTTTTATTTAATAGTTTTTAAAGTTTTAAATCTAAAATTTTCTTTTCTCTAATCTAATCTCTCTCTTTCCTAGTCCTAACTTTTAAGTCAAATCTAAAAAATAAAAAATAAAAAAATAATAAATAATAATTATAATAACGAAAATAAAATTAATTATATTTTAGATAATGAAAATCCTACAGAAAAGTCCAAGGCTGCCGAAACTTTAGTTTCTCCGATCACCTCGACCCAAACATCTAAAAAATAAAAAACTAAAAAAACTTAAATAGTTTAGACTCACTTTAATATAATATAACAAAAAAATATTAGGAATGTCAAAGAAGAATCGGTACAATATAAATATTATAAAAAAAATATTAACATGTGAAAGTTCATGTGAGACCAAATACCTTAAGAGGCATGTTGAATTATGCACCAAAAAATATGATACATTAGATCCTAAGTAACCTAACTCAATTGTGGGTTTTTTGAGACTGGATCCAATTTTTTCTCAAAGTTTACCTCTTCATATATTACAATGAGTTAGAAAGGGAAGACATGATCAAACTAATCACCACGACATGTTTTCCGATTATGTTTTCGAAGGATCCAATGGTAGTCAATATCATGCTGACATATTTTTAGCCTACATATCGTATGATTTCTAGGTCCACATCTAAAAACGACATACTAAAATATTATAAATTAGAAAAAAATAATAATTAATAAATTTAGGAAATATAGTTAGTGAAGTCATGTCTGTGACATCCGATATCTAAACTAGTCACGATGATACATCTTATGCATGTCTCACCGCCTACTATGTAGATTTAAATAGATACAAAATTAAAAAAATATTAGAATTCTCTGAGATTCTTAATCCTCGTGATGACCCGACCATTTTTGAGTGCATGATAAAAATCATTAGAAAATATAAAATTCAAAATAAAATATTTAGTATCACATTCAATAATATATTTAATAATAGAGTAGTGATTAACATGTTTATTAAGAGTATTAGAGATAAACCATTAGGAAAGATTTTTCACGTTTGATGCATATGTCATATTATTAACCTAATTGTACAAGCGAAGATGGTGTGTACCCCCACTTTAGAAAATATAAGTAACTCACTAAAATATATTCGCACATCTCACAAATAACAGGAGTTCGATATTTTATGTTTGTCTATGGATCTTAAGAAGAAGAAATTCTAATCGGATGTGAGATACCGTTGAAATTACACATACTTTATGTTAGAGTCATGTGTTTAATACAAACATATGATATCTGACTATGTCAATAGTAAGAGTAATAAACTTATTATTGATGATACTGACTAGACTACATGAATTTTATTTATGAAATTCTTAAAATTTTTTTATAATAGGACGAACATATGTTCGCCAGTTTATACTCTCATAACTTGCATTGCACTTAGGTGCATATGTAACATTAGTAGCATGTTTAGAAAATTTCGAGATGACCTGATACTTAGCGATATGATTCTAGAGATGGAAATCAAATACTTAAAGTAATGATCCACCATTTCATCTCTTCATTATCTAGTTGCCTGCATTAACACTAGGGTTAAGGTGGAAGGGGTAGAAAATATTTTGACAGATATATCCTCATGCATAAACCAGGAAGACCCATCTGAAAAATTTATTCACAAAAAATTAATTGAGCTCTTTATATACAACAATACTAGGTATGAATATAATAGTAGTGAGGCTCCAAGTATGGACATTGATACCATATTTCAAAATGATAACTTTTTCATTTTAGTAGCGAAAGAAAGATATCATGGTGGACCGTCAAATAGGAACGAACTATCACAGTACTTAAATATTAATTATTGCTCAATCTTATCACATTCTGATAATAAAAATCTTAATATATTATAATGGTGAAAATCATACGAGCTCACTTATCCCGTGCTATCTAAATTGGTACAGAATTTACTGACTCCTCCGGTATCGAGCATAGTATCAAAGTCTATTTTTTCTAGTACAGTAAATATTATTTCAAATAAGAGATCCATATTACGATCAGATATCATTGAAACATTAGCTTGCATGAAAGATTGAGAAGATTCGAGCTTGGACATCTAGGATTGTGTTGGGACTACAGAAAAAGCAGAGGAATTTATTACTAATGATAATTCGTGTGATATTGATATTGAGAATGATTTGACGATTGATGACATTGACGATTGATAGATCGGGACACTAATGTCTGATATTGTATTTATTCATTTATATTGTATTTGTTTTTATTTATTTTTTATTTGTGATATTATATTGAGAGTGATGATTGATGCTTGAATATTAATTTTTTGTGAATTTATAATTTACATTGATTTTTATTCATATTTAAGTTTTATTAATTCATACATATTTAGTTTTAAAATTTTAGTTGTTTATTATAATAAACTTTATGTTTTATTAAATTTAATAAAACAAAATCTAAAAAATTAATTATTTATTTTAATTTAATAATTAACTATTAACATTAATTAAAAACTATTTAAGGAAATAATTAAATAATTAATTTTTAAATTTTATAATATTTTTAATATTCTAAATTAAAAAATTAAAATAATTAAAAAAATAAAACCCAGCCCGAAAGGCCAGAACTGGCCTGTCCAGGCCATACCTAGCAAGGTTTCATCACGACCAAACTAACATGCTGTGTCGGGCCTACTATGATGAATTGCTACGCTAGACAAGGCACGGTAGCCTGGTTGGGCCACCTAAAACCAAGTCATGTTGAGCCTGCTGTGATGAGGCCGTGCGAGGTCAAGCATGGCACAGTGGCCTGGTTTGACACCTCTATGTCACATAGATTCTCTTACTCTCATTTTGACACTACATATTCTATTAATAACTACATTATCCTTGATACTTTTTTTAAGATACTTAATAATCCAGAATGATAACTATGTCTGATGAATTGAGCACAATTACTTTTAAATATACATAAGATCTTATTCAAAAGCTTTCATATAAGCATGTAGTAGGATGAAAATAGATATACATAATGAATATTAAACCTAAAGGGAAAATTAAATAGATTAAGATAGTATTGGTAATCAAAAAGTTTACAAAGTTATGATGTGAATTATTAAAATACATTTTCATTTTGAGCAAGATGACTATTATTAGATAGTTTGTTTCTATTGTTGCTTCTCACTGGCCGATTGTTTATCAAATAGGCATGAGCAACAAATTCATTAATGATGATTTTGAGAAAAAAAATATTTATGCAACAGCCACTAATTTTTATTATTTCAGATAATACGGGCATGATGTGTTGGTTGTAAAAGACTCCATGACCTGAAGTAATCTCTCAAGAAATGATTAAATAGATTTTCTTTAGCACTCGTTGATTTTAACATTAGAAGACATGTCAAATTATTTTTATTTCTCCTAATATTGATAGAGAAGATAATATGTAATGTTTATAGTGTACGTTGATTAAATTATAATTACAAAAAATAATCAATTGACTATACTTCAGCTAATGTTATTCTCTCACACATCTTAAATTATTCCCAAGGCAATGAGGTGCATGCTTATGAATATTATTTTTCCTTCTTATATGAGGTATACAATATACTTTAGATATTCTTTCTAATCTTGGTATGATGAAATGTATATTGATTGGCTCTCCATTTAATCTTTGTATAGACTTGTTTACAAATATTGACTTCTTAGTTGATTCATCCGGATAAATGAGAATCAAGAGAAAACTTAATTATCTCACAATGACAAAATCAGATATCACTTATATTGTTGGTACAGTTAATTATTTCTAAATTCTCCCAGAGTAACTCATATGAATGCAATTCTCATAATTCTTTAGCATAAAAAGGAGCTATAGGATGTAAAATTTTATTTAAAAAATATGATCATAGTCAAGTTGAGCCATACTCAAAATCTAGTTGGGCTTCAAGGAATATAGATGGAAGTAGTAGAAAGTAAGTAGTAGACCATTATTGAGGTTTTATATTTTTTTAGAGAAATTTTCATCTTATGAAAAAGTAAGTAGTAGACTAATATTTCCAAATCTATTATTAACACAAAGTATTGGCTATGATGTCATTTATTTGTAAACTCAGTAAATCGATTATTTCTTAGAGAAAGTCAACCAATTCAAATAACAATAATACTTTACTATGATAATTATGCAACTTAGCATATTATTGTCAATCTTGTATTTAATAAGCGAATGAAATTTATTGAAATTAATTATTATTTCATATGAAAGAAGACTTATCATAGTTCGATAGCTACCACCTACAAGCCTACCAACAAATAGATTATCGACATCTTTATGAATACACATAAAGCATGTATCTTTTCTCTTTTCCATGTTGTATATTTATGATATGTATACATCAAATATGAGAGAGTTGTTGAGATTTTATTTTGTTTGTTTATTTTACGTATTTTCTATTTAAGTTTGCATGAGAGTATCGAACATATAAGTTGTCCAAACATGAATATATAAATATATTATTTGATAGATGAAAAAAATTTTCATTTTCAACCTCTTATTCCATTTCTGCTTTCTACCTTTGCCAAATCCTAACCCTAATTGATTAAATTTTATAAGTAACTTATAAATAAACTATAATGCATTAATAAAGAACGAATACGTTGAAAAAAAATATTTAGCAAATTTTTTTTCTAATTTTTTCTCATTTATTTTCTTTTCTTCGTTTAATCTTTCATCATTTTTTAGGTGTCCAAATGGGCTGGTGGCCCAAGGAACGACATGGACCACAAAAATAGGCTTGTTGCACAGCCCAAAATTACTAGAACCATGCCAAAAATAGTGTCAATCCAGCCTCGTAGTACAGCTCATACTAGGTCAGGCCAAACTTTCTGGTTTGCGTGCCGCAAAAGATGCGGCACAACATGACACAACACATTGGCCTGTGCGGATCAATTTCGGACTAACTAGCCAACCCAAGCTAACATGTATCTGACCTAGACTAGCATGAAATAAACCAAACTTACTTGGAAATGACGTGATCCTTGCTAGCCTGTAATTAAGATAGGCTAACTTGGGTTCGAGTCATGCCTTGTTGACTTGATCCGGCACGACCCAACCTGACATAATTCTGCACAACTCGGAGAGCAGACGAAGCAAAGAGTCATGCTGGGCTACAATTTTTTGCGTGCTACAAATCATGTTGTGGCTGGCACAGCACAATGGCATCTTGTGCAAAAAAAATGGTTCATGCCAGCCCAACATGCTTGTTTGACACGTGCATTTTTTTATCACTTCTTTTGTATTTGCTTTTATTTTTATTTATATATCTTTTATGATCAATTTATATCAATTAACAACAAAAATGCTCGTGTTTCTTTTAATGTAATTTGATATTTGTCTGATTATTAAAATACTAATATATCAGATCTCAAAAAAATATTGAATTAAATATATTTGAACAAGAATAAAACTAAAATAATTGATAACATATGAAATTTGTATGGCATACATGTATTGGATGTCATACCTTAATAACCTCCAATACATATACATTCATTCAAGAGTAGTGGTCTTAGGTTTGAGATTCATCAGATAGTTTCTCTGATTTTTGTGAGTAAGATTGTCATCATATTAACATCTCCGATACCTTGATAGTACTACAAAAATTAACAAAGCCTCTTCTATCACAGTTGAACATTTAAATCGTGCAGTATCATAACAAATTGTTAAAACTGACTTCTAGCTATCACTAAAGAAGTTCTGTCCCCTGGACCAAAATGGCCTGGGAACCCTGGAATATCCCCAAACACAGTCACGCAATGGTTATACTTATTTCTGACAATCTATGCTATCCTGCCTGGCAGGGCTGATGGCCAGTTGAGCAAGCCTGCCCGGATAAATTTCAACAGGGCCAGGTCTGCCCGTCCTGCATACTATATCAGGGCAAAATGCCCTGAAGTACAAATAATACTAGGGCTAGACCTGGAAGTTGAGGCGCATGGCAGCATGCCACAGTAATGAAGCTCAGCTGTGGCCCAGATGCATTCGGGTGGAGGCCGAGCAGAAGCTGCCCGGGAGGGCCACATATTTTGTCTATTCTGGGCTGGATCAATTTACCCCGCTGGACAGAGACAAGCAGCCCAGTACTTCAAAAAATGCACCCAGGTGGGCCAAATTTTGCCAGATGCAATTGAGAACCAAGTGCAGCTTAAATTGCCAAGGGCGGTTAACCTTTTTTGCTATCAAGTGGGTCTCACAAAATCATTTGATTTTTTTTAATTTGAATTGTCTTCATCACTATAAAACCTTATGAACCTCTTTAAATGGTTTCTAAAAAAATTAAAAAGAATTCTTTCTAATCTAGATTGATGAGTAAAGCTTCAACAACTTTGATATGTGCTATTTGGACAAAAAGGAAGCAAATATTTAGTTTATGCAGCATAATCACTAATTAGATTAGACCTTTAATATAGCAGAATTTGTAAGAGTTATTTATAATGCACTTAATTCTCAAAAAAAAAAAATGAATCAATCATTATATTAGATAGCTTCATAAATAAAATTTTTGTCCTATAAGTATAAAGTATCATACACATCTATGTTACATATTACATATGTACTTGTATACTAGAAGTGGCCTCGTGTATAAAAGATACTTCGGTCCTATTGAACATGTATATGTGATTGTATACTCTTTCAATTTTAAAAAAGATAAGAATTTGTCCATAATAATTTTCACATAATATCATAATATTTGATATGTAATAAGTAACATAAATGTGTATGATACCACATTAACTAAAAATTATTGGGTTAATGTACTCTATTTCAATGTTGAACATCTGAACAATTGCTATTGCCACCAATCTCAATTATGTTGGTACCACATGAACGAAAAATTATGAAAATTATGTCTTCTTGATCTATTCGATCAGAAACCAAAACATATCACAAGTATATCCCACTCTAACACAATAAGAACAAATTGTATTAATCCTTTTTGCTCTAAAAATATTCCTCTTCGCTCTAATAATATTCTTCTCTGCTCTCTCTCTCTCTCTCTCTCTCTCTCTATGTCTCTCTCTCTTTCTATGTCACTCGAAGCAGTCTGAAAAGTTAAAATTGTATAATAAATTATCCACAATCCACATAGTCCAAAATTTTTGTAAATCTCAATAGAAGAAATGAATCTCTCTTAAAATCCGAGTTCACATCACTAAATATCAATCTCCCACAAAATGAAGATAGAAAATATAATTAAATGGATTATTCTATCTAATAATAACTATCAAATCAATTTATGATTGTAGTTCTCACATCTTATCACAAAATTGAATCTAATTCATAAAAAATAAACTCATGACAAATAAATTTGCAAATATGAATATCAGAGTTAGAATCACAAACAAAAGTACTCGATGAACACATGAATACTATTATATCTCAACCTTTCTTGCATGCTATATAAAAGTAAAACAATCTTATCACTTTCAGCTCTAAAATTATCATAAATAAATAATTAATTGAATATCAATAGTCAACCATATTTTATTATCACTTTCAAGTGGTTCCTCCTAAATACTCTAAGTATCTTTGTCATGTGAACTATAATCCAATAAAAGTAAACCAAAGTGTATAATTTCATGCAAATAATATCCACTAGGTAATTCTATGTGATCTTACATCATTAGAAATAGAGTTTTCATCCTTAAAAAAATGTGTACCCCAAATGCAAATATACTTTTATAGAAAAACAAAATATATATATAATTATTCCAATAAACAACAAAAAAATACAATAACCAAGTCAAATTGATGTAGCAACCATGTCAAAACATTCTAGAAAGCAACCAACCCAACACGAATCATCAATCTAAGCAACCAAAATATCAAAACTTCACTAAGCTTCTGTAACTAAAGAATTTTTTTCCTAGAAAATCCTCAATACATGAATAAATATTTTCAATCATTTATGAAAAGTTATAAATAACCAAAAACTATCCAAATTTAATTGGCTTCAAATACAACAACACTAGCTTTAACAATTATCTTGGTGGTAATAGTTATTGTAGCCACAATAGTGAGTGTTAATGAACGTGATAGTTACAAACTATCTTGAGAAAAAACTCTCCCTCTTATATCAATTTCAAGTTAGAAGAGTGAAAATGTAAAAATAATCTATAACTTTTTTTTTATGTTTACAATGAAATAAAAGTATCATATTTTTATTTAAAAAAAACATTATCCTATCCAATAGTGTACAATCATACAGTACAATTAACACAACATAATCATAACTATAACAATACGCAATAAAAATAGAATAAGTCTTCATTCTTGTTTAGTAGAAATTCATGTAGAATGAGTATAAAGAACATATCAATAGAGAATAATAACAAAAAAAAATTAGAAAAATTAAGAGCTGATATATAAAAAAAATATCAGCTAAAAAATTATATTCGATAATTATTTTCAAAGATTTATCTCATAATTAAGCAATTAATAATGCAAGATATTATATTTATCAACAAATTACATTATATCAAAATATAAAAAAAAATAAAAGACATCAAATATTAATAATAATCTAATGAATCAAACTTGAGACTAAACATAAAAAATATTTATTATCATTTAAAAATCATCATATTTATTCACATATCACAGTAATTTTAAATAAACATATACTTAATTATAAACTTTGGTTACACAAACTTAAGTTCGTAATCACTCAAATTGAATAATAACTCATATGATTAATGATTGATCAACACATTTTTAACTGAGTACAGAAATAGAGTATCCCATGAGCCAATTTCCATTAACTTAAAAAAATTAAGCTAGAGCTTCAGATAGGCCTTAATTCAAGCTTGATCAACTAATACATATTGTAACCCATTATAGAAAATTTACATGTGCATGTTTGATTTCTGAGTCCAATGAGCATGAGCATCTCATATTCTACAATTCAATTTCAAAAATTCATAAATGAAACTGCATAGCGTTTTACTATAACTTATTTACACATTGGGACAGACGTACATGTGCATAAATAAATACCTGCACTATAGCAGCCCCAGCTGAAGCAGAAATAACTCCATTGATATTCATACTCTGAAAAACATTTCCAAAAAAATGATATACCTATTTGTTACATTACAAATGCCCAATCACAATTAGACGTGTGTTCCAAGACATAAAAAACAGTGGAAACAACCTTTAACAAAAGAAGCAACAAAGATGGAGCATAGAGGAGGATGTTCATCTTTATAGAAACTGCAACACTGTCGACAAGATGAGGTAAGTTACATCACCACAAACATATCACAACAAAATGAGCTAGTACCTGAAAAGAATTAATCCCAGATGCCATTGTTGACAGAGAAATGATGCCAATGATGAATGGAGAAAAGTCATTGCAAAACAATCATTAAAGAGACGCAAAACAAATAAGGAGTGCACTCTTTTGGAGAGGCATAGCAAGGACAGACCCCAACAAGGAACCTATGAACAATTTTAAATAAAATACACAAGCAACACTATAGGTTGAGATTGAAATGAATGACAGAAAATTGGTAGAAATTTTAACACTGAAGGAATTGAACACGAAAAAGACCGCTTAGTCATTCATACGTGCATTTATCTGGATATGAAAAATCACCATAGAAGAAGAACAAGTGTCTTTAAGCAATAATTTGTCCAAAACAAATAATAAGAAATCATTATTCAATTAAATCACCGCTTAGTCATACATGTGATAAGGTGATAGTGATATTTTTGCTCCTTCCTTTAGCAAGGAAAGTGGTAACCAAGATTTTCTGGCGGCAATACTGCAAGTTGTTACAATATGGAATATAAGCCAATTAGTTTACAGACTTCACTTAGATTACTTTACAAGTGTTGAGGTGCAGTTCTTTTTGTTTCTGATGTAGTTATTTCTTTCTCGTTGTATGGAATCACCCAGCTTGTTGGATGTCCAAAACTCAATATTTCTTGCTTTCCCTCCTATGAGTGTAACAAAAACTATTACAGACTTCACTTAGATTACTTGACAAGTGTTGAGGTGTAGTTCTTTTTGTTTCTGATGTAATTATTTCATTCTCTTTGTATGGGATCACCCAACTTGTGGGATGTCCCAATCTCAATATATATGCATAATATTTTCTTTTTTTGAGGATATGAAATCATTTTTGTATTTCTCTCTCTTCTCTCCTCTCTCTCTCTCTCTCTCTCCTAAAACCTGGTGAACCCCGACATGATATCAAAGGCATCTAGAATTAACAAAAAGGCATAGGATCCGAAGGTGGGCAGCAAATGGTGCACCAATGTCAACAATTGCAAGCGCCAGAATTTAGCACTTGTAAATACCATTGTAGTTGATTTTAGGGTGGTAGTGATTATTTGTATTTATTTCCATGGTAGAGTAAAGAGTGTTTCGTGGTGATGTCGTGATGATATAGTTGTGGTGTCCTAGTGATACAATATTTCCATTGTATTTTTTTGTGGTGGTTTCCATGGTAATTCATATGATGGTGCCGTGGTGGTGCAGTGGCTTGCAGTGTGTCATGGTAGTACAACTGTTGTGCAATGGTGTCGTATTGGTTTCTGTGGTGGCTCCTATAGTATGACTATCATGGTAGTGATGAATATATATATATATATATATATATATATATATATATATGTATATATATATATGTATGTATATATATATATGTATGTATGTATGTATATATATGTATGTATGTATGTATATATATGTATGTATATATATATATATATGTATGTATATATATATATATGTATGTATATATATATATATATATGTATGTATATATATATATATGTATATATATATTTTACTATTGTTTTGGTTTTGTTTTTTTTTTTTTGAAAAAGAATGGTGGTAAGAAGTATATGACCATTAAGAATAATTCAATAAAAATTATATGTGAATATTTATTCATTATCAGTCAATTCAATGATAATTTAATTCTTAAACCAAGAATATGTGAGATAATTATTAGATGAATCGTCCAAGATCGAATCTAATGATTGATGATCAATATATAGTTATTGATATAATGATTGCAGTCAATTAATCCTAGTATAACTAACATTTATTTTTTAGACAAGTACACAAATGCTTGAAAATTAGATACGTTGAATTATTCTTCTGAAATATTTTACTTATAGTACTACTCTGTTATTAGTAATATCAACTAACAGATCATGATAATACGACATTATGAAATAGATATAATTATGTGATAAGATTTATTTGATAATACTTATATTGACAGATGTAATTGTGTTGAAAATATTGGTTATTCAGATTTACAAACCCCTATACTTGTATTCATTGTAAGAGGTCACATATGTTTTTCTTGGAGATTTATCAGATAATAATTTAAGCATTTGCTACTACACTCTAATCTAGCATGGTTGAGATGGTCAATCAGATACTATGATGACTTCTCCATATGTTGGCTATAAGAGAGGTCACATATGCGCACACGATTATGACATGCTCAAAAGAGTTATTTGACTTTGCATTTTGACTTACAAAAGACATTTGGATTAAACTCATTCTGGCTAATGGCACAACTCATTACGTGTTGTGCTAGGCATGGCCCGTAACCATTGTAAAAAATCTGTAAAACCAACATGATAGCACATGGCGTGGTCCTGTCAACAAAAAAAATTAAAAAAAAAAGTAAAATTAATCCATGGCCATCTTGATTTTTCATGTGACCAATCCAACATATCCAACTGCAGAAGTCGGGCCATCAAGTCATGCCAAACAAACCTCCCATATTGTCGTGCTGGACATGGCACGGTGGCCCGAATATGGCTTCCAAAATTGAGCTATTTGGGCCCGGCTTGACCGGTATGACACCTCTACTCTAGCTAAGGCACATTATTTTTATTATTTTTTCTTCACACAACCTCACTTCGAACTCTTGAGTCATAGACACAAGAGCCAATACTCATATCAAAGGCATGAATGATTATTTTTTTTCTTTTATCAAGTCTAAATTTTTTGATATTATTATGACTAATGACATCATTAAATAGATTAAAGAAAATAATAATATCAATGTTTGGTCTATTATTTTGACATGCACAATTATTGGGCATGGATCCAGACATGTTGTGTCAAGCCTAGGCTGATGAAATCAGATCGTGCCTCTGGACATGTTAGGGCTACCCACCGACCCGTCACCTCTATCTCCAACTCATCATCCCCCATTAATAGGATGTCAATCACATATACAATATTATAAATTAACATCATAAAACTTTTCAGAAAAAATAAAATAAAAATTTATAAAATAATTGTACAACCCAAGCAAGATAACTACGTATAAAAATATCACAAATCAGACACTTAGAAACTTCTTTAAAAAATGTTTTTCATAATCAACAAATTATGTTTAACTATACAGCTCATAAATCAAGTAGCTATTTCATATGCATCTCCTCCTCAAGATCACTATAAACAAATGCATTCTTTATATCTAGCCACTATATCTTTTAGCTATGAGATATTGCTACATAAATAAGAATTCATACTGAGATAATTTTAATTACTTGAGAAAAAATATTTTGTAATTCACACTAAATAATTATGTAAATCATCTCACTATAAGTTTCATCTTAATATAATTTTATTTAAATATCTTCATTATAAAGACTCACATGTAATTAACAAACTTTTTAATTGATTATAATACTAATTCTTAAGTCTTATTAGAATATGGAGCATATATATCATACATCATAGTTAGATGACATCTTATGTAAGATAATATCTTATAAGAAAATATGAGTATCATAATACTACTAAGAGAAATAATAAATAAAATAAAGAAATAAAAATCAAAAGTACAATAAAATCTATAAAATTAAGTACTAACTATTAAAAGTACCACTCATGTGTCCTTTCTAGAGGATGATAAAAAGATCAAGGTCAAATAGGTTTACTGTATATATAGAATCATTTGGATCATCAATAAATTTGTATCTACTATTATCAAAATCATATGATTCACGATTCAATTCTTGATTCGATTCATGATTCAGAGAGTAAATAATTTGACTCTTTAAAAGAATTAAAAATATACATGAATCGATTCACATGAATCAATTTAATACCGATTATCAAATAACCAAGATCATCAGAAAGTCAAAAATAAAAACTAAAATATCAAAAAAAAAAATATCAGCTGTAAAAATTAATTAATATAAAAAAAATACCTTCAACCTTTGATATAACGAATTTAACGTAAAAAAATAATAAAATACTAAAAAAATCACAAAGATAAAAACTAAAATATAAAAAAAACTATTAACAGTAGGAAATATGAATTAATTAACATAGAAAAAAATCAAAAAATTCAATTTGATTCTCAATTCTCTAATCAAGCATTCAGATTCACGATTCAAATCTCAATTTAACAACTATGCTTGTATCTGATTTGAGCATGTTGGTATGTCCATTTCTCCTAATATAAATTCTAAGTCTTTGCTAATCAAGTCTCCTAATTTTCAACTCATTATGAGTCTTAGTACTAGAATAGGCTCATTGACTAATATGTCATATGAACCCAAAGGAATTCTCTTCCTAAAAAATCTCTCTTTAGAATCAACTTGATTTGTACGTATTGAAAAATATTATAATTTCATAGAAGTGTTAACGTAATATGAACTAATAAATTCGGATATAATTTTTGAATAACTCTATCTAATAACTGAAATTCAAGTGAGACTACATGATAGAGAAAGAAAATAATGGATTCAAATACAATCTTTCGACTCATATTCTTCCTGAGCTAGCTAAAAAATAACTTATGCTCAAAAAATATAATATTATTATTCATTAAAATCTTATTAGTCCTTTAAAAAATATTTATACCCTCTTAAATACTAGAGTATCCTAGGAAGACATATCAAGAATGTGAATGAAAACTTATCTCATCCTAAAAAAAGATCATGAATAAAATAAGTACTCTCAAAAACTCTAAGAGTCAGGCTAAAGTATCTCTCTTTATGATATAAGATCTAAAATAATACAAATTGAGAAATAACTAAAGAGATTATTCGATTGATGAAATAATTTGTGATTAAAATTATATCTCACCAAAAATATTTTGTAACACTCCTCCCAAATAAGAATATTCATGTTATTTCAATCAAATATCTATTATTTATTTTAATTACCTCATTCTGTGAAAGTATGTTTGTGCCAGCACATAAGATATAGTATATAATCTTGTGATTCAAATAATAAATACTAAATGTCTGACATATATTCTAATAAATTATTACTTCTTATTTTGTTAATATTTTTTTAGATTAATTTTTTATCATTTTACTAAATATTTAAAAAATAAAAAATATATGTGATCTATCACAAAAAATATATAATCATGTATATCATATATAATCATCAATAAAAATAATCAGATATCTAAAATCCTCTCTTATCACATCTCTACTAGATTCTTATATATCTAAGTATATCAGATCAAATAAATTCTTACTAAAACCATGCTATTAGGAAATATTAAAATCTTTGATATACTTTCTAATTAATATATTTCATACTTCAGAATAGAAATATTTTTAATATTGAAATATAATATTTTTTATTTAATAAATGATAGGTGACCAGCTTAAAAACATACAAGTAAAAAGGTTAAATGAAATCAAACACCTAGAAAAAGATCTTACGATAAAAGAGAAGAAACATAATTTACCTTGTTAAATCTCAAACAAAATCTACCTCAAAATATTTTGATCTTGCAGACACATACAGTGGAACAAAAAATAAAATTAATATTAAATTATCTAAAAAAATAACTTACTGAAAATAAACTAACAGGATTATAAATAATAAACATAATATGATAAAAAAGTAAAAGATCAACCTAAATATTAATATTCAATAACTTTAGAAGGTTTGTTATTGAATATAATCACAAAAAAATATATAAGATAATAAATATCAGTAACATGAATATCTAATCATGTGTCAATAATTCAATAGTTTAAAGTATATGTAACAAAAATACTATATGAAGGATGGGAAGCAATTGGTACTATCTTAAAGAGGAATTCTATATAATTCACTCTTATAAATATCATGGTGGATGAACATTATGAGGATTCTTAAATAACTTCGCTAGTTAGCTTCTCTCTCAATATTGTATAATACTCCTAGTCTCTTATCTATTATTAGAAATAATACCCATTGATATTTTACAGTATGACTCATCCACTTATAATATATACATTGAACTAAAGCTCTACTATCTTTGTTTCTATTACAATTAGTATGTCATTGAAAATAATAATCACTGATAACCAAAGTTTTCATATGCTCCATAAGAAATAATCCACAAGAACCACTAAAAAAATAATTACCAAAATTAAGTTTTTTAATTCAAAACCCTAACTTGGGAAAAATCAAATTCTACCCTCCAATGAATTAGAGTTTCAAATGAAATTGAAACCCCCCTACACAATGCCGAGAAACCCTAAATGGAAGTTATACAACCATGAGTTTCCACTATCACTGAAATTCTAGTAATATTACCCACCCACCACCCCCCCCCCCCCCATGACATCAATGTTGTAAGTGTTGATGCTTGTTGTCACATATCACACAGTGGATGTGCGACAAGGGTGGGTCATTGTGCACAATAAATGTATCTTCTCTTTAGGGTTCTTAGTGTTTACCCACACACAAACCCTAATATTTATTTTCCCTAAGATATTAGCTTTGATACCATGCTCACATTCAAATAAAACTCATATTAATAACACTAAGAACCCAAAGTAATAACACTCAATAAAACTCATATTAAATATTACACAAGTAAAACCATTATATAATGGTCAAATAATTGAGGTTTCCCACGGATGGGATGCTCCCATCAAAAGTGTAAAAAAATAAAAACACTAAAAAGAAAAAAGTGAATTGTAAAAAAAAAAGCTATAACAATAACATACATTAACATTTAATTAAACTTTGTATATTATTATTTAAAATATATTAATACACCATGATGAAATAAAAATAAACTATAATAAAATATACATAAATAACAATAACAAATAACAAAATATTAAAAAAATATTACAAAAATTTAAATACAATCAATAAACTATGATATTTCAATTGATGCATTCTTTTCCCTATCAAGTAGGCTAAAAACAAGAACTAAAGAATTAGACTCCTTCAAGTAATATACTATGGTATTCCAAAATTAGGATATCAAAATAAATTTCTTCATACTTTTCCTTTTAGTTACTTTACTCAAAGACTATCCAATCAATTAGAACTCATGAACATCTTGTAATTATTTTTACACAAACAATTGAGTCAACATGAAAAAAAAAATAGTCACAAACAATTACTTCGCCAATGAAAACAAGTATTTAAACTTCATAAACTATCCAACAAATCAAAAGTTATAAACATCTTCCTGTAAATATGTTTTGACTCAAACAATTGAGGCAACATAAAAAAAAGTCACAACTAATCACTTCTCCAATGAAAACAAGCCTCTATAGCTAGTAAACTATCTTATCATATAGAGCAGACATAAGGAATTATTTATGTAACAACTAAGTGTCGTAAGCATCTTTAATGTCATCTTAATATTAAAAAAAATTAACATTCTCTAATATCAAGTTAAGAAATTATAAAACATAGGGAATCCAAAACATATGTAATTATTTCAATTCTCAAAATAAAAATGCATTATGAATATTACAAATAAAAAATTGAATTTTAAAAATACATTATTTACCCAAAATATAAATTTAAGATGTTCACCTAGGAGCAGATGAGGTGCCCATGCATGCCTTTCGTGGAACCACAACCTAGCATGCCATTTAACACTATGGTTCATCTTGATGATGTACAATCATAAACACCACATTTGGTAGACCACTATCTAGTATATTTGATATAAAAAGAACACTAATATTGTCCTCGTGTAAGACACCAACAAAACACTTGAAAATATTCTCAATTATCCTTAAAATCAATGAACTAAAAGCTAAATAAATTTTTTGAAATAAATATTTTATATCTCATAATTGATAGATGACAAAAAGGCTTATATGTGTTGAATAAATCACTCATAGCTTATCATAGAAGATTTATTTTCATTATGATATCTTTCATTGACAAAATAAATTATTTTAGATTATATTTATTTTTCACGAAGGATTAATATGACAATCTAATCATGTTTCTTATATTCAAGAATGATAGTATTATTATTATTTATAAAAATAATTTAGATATTACCAACTTAAGAATTTATTACAATATCAATTTCAATGAAAAAATTTAATGATATTTAAATATTTTATTATAATTAAAGTTGAAAACTTTTATTGAGAATAATTCTTTCTCGACAAAGTATGCTTTGCAAGCTTTGACAATTTGAACTTTGAGATATGCTCATATTGATTCACCAATTGAGACAAATTTATATTTTATCATTTCTATTACTTCTTAATCAACTTCATGGGACATAGAAAAAATATAATAAAGTAAAATATTTGAAAATGACAAAATCAAATATGTTATATGTTATCAACTTTGTTAATCAATTCTTAAATTATCCATGTCAAATACAAATGAATGTTATTTTTTATATACTAAAATACAAAAAGATATCATTTTAACTTAAAATTTTCATTAGAGATTATGATCATTATCAATTTGTTGAATAATCTAAATTAAGTTAGACATTTGTCATGAAACATTATCACTTGTGAATTGTTATAAATTAAATACTACCTTGAGAAACTCAAGTATCCTCTCTATTTGTCTTCATACTTCTATTTCTATAATAATCATACAGCAATTCACATAGCATACAATCTAATCTTTCATGATTAGGGTATATAAAGATTAATTATCAATTTTATTAAGAAATAAATATATAATAAATCTATTTATAGTACTCATATGTTTACAATAGATCAGCCTGCAAATACCTTAATGAAAGCAATGAGAATTTCAAATTTCTATCATTACTTTTGAATTTAGCATGCAATACTTTTATATATTAACTTTAGAAATAGTATTGAGATAACTTTTTTTATATAAATAAATAATGAATATGTTTTGATCTATTCGTAATAGGTTAATCTTTTTTAACTTATATATATTATCATGTAATACTCTATTTTAATTTAAAATGTATTTTTTTTTCATTATAAATTTTCACTAAAAGAAATGTAGTGCTTTTGTTAATTGGAGTAATTATGACAACCAAATGGTAAAACACACTATTTAATATTTAATATTTTACAAACAAATAAAATAAATCAGAATCAATTATCATTTCATTAGAAAAAAATATAGGATTAATTGAATGTTAGCAAGAACCCTACTTAAGAATTCAGACCAGCCGATCAATATTTCTACGAAGACATTGAATTGAGATCACGATTTTCTTTTCTTATTCTTAGACATTTGAATTCATGATATATATATATTAACTTACAAATTATATTTTATTTTGATATATTTTATCAAGTTACTTTGAATGAATCACTCATGTTGTGTTATATTTTTATATATTTTTATACATTAACTTATGATTTTTATATATTTTTATATATTTTTATATATTTTTATATATTTTTATATATTTTTATATATTTTTATATATTTTTATATATTTTTATATATTTTTATATATTTTTATATATTTTTATATATTTTTATATATTTTTATATATTTTTATATATTTTTATATATTTTTATAAATTTTTATATAATTTAGTTTTATATATTTTATGCCAAATGGCTTAAAAGTAGCAAGGACACACACTCATAGATTTAATATCGTGAGTTAAATGTCCTGTCAGACATGAATTTATTCTCCATTCAGGTTCTAAAGGCCATTTTTTCCGAATTATCTTCCCCATGGAACAAACACAGCACATCTAAAAAGATCTCTAGGCATTTAAATATGCAATATTTCATTCAAGTGAATCATAATATTGGGAATGTGCAAATTTCTTCTGCATCTACATTAAACATGAAAAAGTAAGGCAATAAAGAAAATAGAGAAATAAAGAAATAGAGAACATACCACATTTGTTTTCATGTAAATGAAAATGACGACACTCAAGTTTATGACGTACAGGATACCAAACAAAATCTGCAACCACATTTGCGAAAAAAACCCATAGAGAGAGGAATCGGATGGAGTGAGCTAGCAATTAAAAAGAACTTCAAAAAGCATCAAGCATAGAGAAACTCCAACCAGAGGTGCTATCTAGGGTGTCATCCATGTAACTGCCAAAATGACACCCAAAACATTATTTTTTTTGCTCTAACGGGGATGGTATCGGGGTGACAAAATGGCATCTGTGAATTTAGGATGTCATAAATGACAATCTATTGAAGATAAAAAAATATAAGATGCAAAATAGCGGTTAAGTTACTGTACATCTCAATGTATCTATTTAAAGGATATATTTTAATTTATTTTATAAAATAAAATGGAATGCTACTGTACATCTTCCATTATTTTATAAATTGGCATCTCATTATGGCACCTATCATTAGAGCAAAAAAAATAATTTGAGGTGCCAAAATACTATTCAAGATGCCAAAATGGTTTTTGGCACCCCATATTTGGCAACTCCCATTGGAGTTTCTCTTAAAGATGCTGCCAATACTTCAAACAATGAGAATGTTCAGTAAAAAAGAAATAAAAAATAAATGGAATCATCATAGCCCAAGAAATCATATTTTTAATAAAAAGAATGCAAGGAAACCAAAGCTAGAATTACATTAAAATTATCAACAAGAGCAACACCAAAAGAAATTACACGAAATGGATTGATAAAAAAATTAGCTCTAGATTTACTTGAGCTGAATAAACCTTCCCTCCTGTAAGATACTGAAGGGCAGAATAAACATACAGAAACCCGGCCGGGTATACAAGAGGACCAGTATCCCCTTCGAGATTTCTGTAATCCCGTTCTCCTCCAAGAAAACCTGATACCTGAGACATGTAAGCATCCCAATCGATCTTTGTATCTGGCAACAATCAAACAGAAACATGGATGGCGAGATAACACTGTGTTTTATAAAAGGAAATTAGGTGGAAGGCGAGAGTCTGTAATTGGTAGCCTACATGGAACACGTGTGATGATGAGGATAATAAGAAGCGTATCCATGAGAACTAGAGCAAACACGAAAGATAGTTTTGAAGCTTTGTGCTTCACCTTACTTAACCGAGATGCCATGGAATCTTGGTTCGCATCGCATAAATATGAAGCCAGGCCAGGCAAGCGATGATGCTTAACAATCCATGCAGCATTGAGTAAAGTCAGTTATGTTTTCAAATTGCAATAAGCTGCCACTCCGTCGGGTTAGACCATCGTGTGAGTTTGTGCCTGTTCAGATAAAAGAATTCCCAGTGCCAAAAACGTCACACAACTCAAGTACTAACTCCGTCGGGTTAGGTAATCTCTACAACAATGACTCAATAAAAAAATTATGGAAAATAAATTTTTAAATTTATTATAAAATAAAATACTTCCAATTAAAAAATAATTAAATATTGATAAATTCAAAATTCAAATATGAAATTCAAAATTACTCAACATACCACTTCAGAACAATGATTAAAAAATTAGTTTCTACGTATATATTAGTACTTGATTTTACGGATATATCTAAGATATATCAGTGTATATTTATATATGAGCATCAATCAATGATAAATATATCGGCATTGATGAATATATCGGCATTGATGAATATATCAGTATTGATGAATATATCGGTATTAATAAATATATCGATACTCAAAATTTAAAGATATACCGATTGATATATCAAGAATTTTTATCATTGCTTCAAAATGCCACATCGTATAAAAAATAAAAATAATTTTTCATAACTTAAATATATATATCGAGATGTACTTTTTATGGCATATTTTATATATAAATATTTATATGTGCTTATATGTGTATATATAAACTATTTACAAAAAATTATAATTTCCAAAAATAAAAATTTTTAAAAATCATTTGTGTGTATATATAATATTTTTTTTTTGAAAATATTATCTATTTCTCAATAAATACATCTCTATATGTCATAAAAAATTGTTATATATATGTCGTGATATAATGATGTGACACAATGACTGGCATGATATTGTGTCGCGTGTATGAGTATTTTTTTGGTTTTCAATTTTTTGTGTATTAAAATTTAATTATTTTTTGATTTGGTATATATTTTTTTTAATTTTAAAAATTTAAATATTTTTTAATGGGGGAATTATGTTTTGGGGTTCTCCCCCAGAAAAATTTAAGATTTTGAAACTTATCTATTAAAATTTAAAAAAAAAATGTCACTAAACTCAAAAAAGATTAAATTTTGGTGCACTCTATTATGTTTATTCTAAAATATCCTTCATTAACTTGCCTGATACTTTTTGAAGGCATGTGAATGCCATCCCACCCCCCCCCCCCCCCCCCCCCCCTAACTCGCCTCTCGCCCTATCTCCTTATAATTCAGCCCCTGCCCCTCGCCCCTATCCTTTTTTTCTGTCGGTCCTCAAACATCATCGACGCCCATACATATTCGATTCTTCCTTGCACCTTGTTCATTTCATCTAGCGGCAAGGTATGTATACAAACATATACATCTTAATCTCCCCACCAAAAAATCATCCATATGCGCAGTTTGGATGCATATATATATAAACACATTTTCTTCCTTATGTATCTAAATTTTCAAGATAAGTACCTAAATTTTAATACACACATTCTTTACATTTGTAATTTCATTTAAATATTCACCTTGTTCATTTCATACGCACATTCTGTACATTTGAAATTTAATTTATATATTCACGTATGTATCTAAATTTTTAAGAAAGTGTGTCACTATATTTACTATATGCATGCATATATATACATATATTTTATGTGTGTGTGTGTGTGTTTTTTAATATTAAAGATTTATACATATATATTTGCTATATGCATGCATATATATACATATATATTATATGTGTGTGTGTGTTTGTGTGTGTTTTTATGTGTACATAAATGTGTGTGTGCTTGTGTGAAAAAGTCTTATAAATTTTTTGATTTTGAAAATTTAATCTAACTAAAATATTATAAATCATTTATATTAAAAACAAACATATATATATGTCCGCGCGCAAACACACACACACACGCATGCATTATTGTAAAATGTTTATATTAAAATCAAATATAAATAAATAAATAAATATATATGTTTGTATGTGTATATATATTTATATACATATATAGATCCAAGTGTATATTATGTGCATTTATATACATGTGTATAATGATGTATATTGAACAATATTTATGTATATATTGATGCATTTACAATAGTGTATACATATGTACATGTATTTAAGGTATGTGTATGTAAATTATTACTCAAGAAATGATATAATTTTGACTAATGTTAAATATTGTAATAAATTTAATTATTTTTGATAATTCATAATTGACATAACTAACATTGAATCCATACAAATTGTTGATATCTTTTACATATTGAAAGGAAATGGATTGTGAGATATTTTGTTTAATTCATGAAGGTGGATATTTGATTAAAAATAATGATGGATCAGTAGAATATAAGGGTGGTCGTACAAAATCTATTGTTCTTTAACACGATATTACATTTCACACATTTGTTAATAAGATATGTATTAAAATGAGCATGGAGTTAAATTCATTCGGCATTTATTTCACTGTGAAATTTGATCTTTATTGTATGCTACCACTTGAAAAAGATTCTTCCATAGCAAAGATGCTATGTTTTAATGAATTGTATTGTCATTAAAACACATAACACGATAACACGATACTATATTATATATTTTCATTAATGTCAAAAAAATATTTGATGTTATATACATAAATTATTTATTTATTAAAATCATCTAATTTTCATTTGTATATAGCCCAATTGGTCTTTATTCTACACATGGTGAAAGTGCATGTGTAATTGCATCTACACATAGACAATCAGATTCGTTTATTGATTATCATGATTTTTCATCAAGATGTGCTCAAGTTTATGGTTCTATGCTTGAGGTAACTCGATATGATAAAACTATTATGGGGTCGGGGCAAATATTTTCGTGTGCAAGTAAATTTTGTGATGCAGTTTACTTAATGTCTTTGGCTGGAAGATTTAAATATAAATTTAAGAAGAATTCCCTAAGACACATGACTGTGATATGTAATTTAAGTGATTGTCCATGGAAAATTACTTGTCGAGCAATTGAAAATTCTAAAATTGTTCAAGTGCATACTTTCAATAATACTCATAATCATTCTTTGTATGATATTATTACATCTATGCATGTTGTTTGACCTAGTAGATAATCGGTTATCATTGATAGTATTATCCAATCTACTCTGGATTATCTACCAGGACAAATATGTAATGATTTTATTCAAAATCATGGATTTAAAATAACTTACAATCTGTGATTGATTATGTTGATGATTGGTATAAAATTGCAAATCAAGAATTGATATATTCAGACTCATTTTCAGGAATAGAAACACATGACAAGCCTTCAGTATGTGAAGATGGTATTATACGTTATATTTTGGGTAAGATTTACTTCTCCTTACTTCCTCTCAAATCAAAACATCCACCTGGAAGACCACGAAAAACACATATTGAATCACAAATGATGAACAACCGAACGATATATTGTTCAAAATGCAACAAGGAAAGATACAATAGAAAGACTTGTAAAATTTCTATGGTTTGATGCATTAAAATATGTTTCATTGTTGGTGATATTTTATTTGGTTACTTGTTGAACATTATTTCACTTTATATACTTCATGCATATTTTTGTTTGATTTGTATACATTCATGATATGTTGTATTTAAGGAAGTTCAATATAAGTCTTCTAATCTTTTCCATGTTTTTTGAATTATATTTTTCAATGTTTGTACAAATCATTATGATTTATATATGTTAAGGGTTTGTATGCTTAATTCACTTAAAACAATGTATGTTTACTTCATTTTTATTTAAATGTTCTTTGGTTGAAATTGATATTGTAAAATTCAAAATGAAATACAATATACGTGTGTAATAAATATTTTTTTAATGCTATAGTATCTTTGTCATGTAGTTTGTATTAATAAAGAAGTTTTTTTTAAATTAATGTGTTTACATTATTATATCTATACCTTTTGAGATAACATGCAATATGTTATGTTTATTATCAATAAAAAATATTTCTAAATTCAAAATTAATTACAATTAATGAACATTTGAGGTATATGTTTTGAAATTAAGTTCAGAATAATTTATTAAAGAAAACACGTTCGTATATTTATATGGTTATTTATTAATTTTCAATATAATAAAACAAATTAATTTATAGATATATAAATGCTTATATGTATATGGTGATTTGTTTTAACATTATTTTAGAAATACTAAATTATTTTCAAAACATTAAAGGCATGTATTTATATGCACTACATAATGTTTGAAAATAATATTTTCAAAAAAACATATTAATAACAAAAAATTATAAATTGAGATATATCTTTACTTTAGTGTTTGGGAGAATTTTTTTTAAGAAAAACAAAATAATACCTATTTATCAAGTACATTTTCATTTTCAACATAATTGTAAGATAATAATTCGTGATTTTTTCAAATATACAAAACATAAATATTTATTTTAATCATATATTAAATTTCAACATGAATTCTAAATACAAAATTTATAATAACTTTTAAATACATTTACACACACACATTATACAAACACACACACTCATACATTATACACCCACACACACACATTATACACACACACATAATATAAATAATTTATATTATATTATTTTAATAAAAATTTACAAAATTATTAATTTTAAAAAAATTTGTCACAACCCACTCACGATTATCTCCACGGAGATCCATCTCCTCGGTGGAGCTTTTCATTCCGTCACCTCCTGGAGTTCGTGGTCGAGCTACAGGAGCTCGACTATGATAACCTGGAGCTAGCGGAAGCCCGTCGAACTCCATCGAACTTGACTACGAGCTCGTGGAGCTCGTCTTTGAGCCCCAGGAGCCCGTGGACCTAGACGAGCTCCAGGAGCTCGAAGACTTGCCCATCGAGCTCCATCGAACTTGACTACGAGCCTTTGGACCTCGAAGGCTTGCCCGTCGAGCTCCATTGAGCTCGACGATGAGCTCCAAAAGCTTGAAAATGACCCCATCGAGCTCCATCGAGCTCGACGACGAGTTCCATCGAGCTCGATGACGAGCTCCAAGAGCTTGAAGATGACCCCGTCGAGCTCCATCGAGCTCGACGACAAGCTTCAGGTGCTTGAAGATGACCTCGTTGAGCTCTATTTAACTCGATGACGAGCTCTAGGAGCTCGAAGGCTTGCCCAACTTGCTCCTTGAACTTATCTTCGAGCTGCAGAAATTAGAGAAGGCGAGAGCGAAATGCGAATGCTATGGGGGAGGGGGAAGGGATTAATTAGTAACTAAATTTTATATTAGGGATTTAATGAATGATATGTTAGGATAAACGTAATAGAGTGCCCCAAAATTTAATTTTTTTTGAGTTTAGTGACATTTTTTAAAAATTTTAATTAGATAAGTTTCAAAATCTTAAATTTTTCTGGGGGAGAACCCCAAAACATAATTCCCCCTTTTTTAATTACTTTTAAAATGGTATGCCTTTGCATAATTTTCTCAAACATGTTTTAGCATAACAAATGTTAGGAAAAGTAAATTAAATTATAACTTTTTAGTGTATTTTTACAAAAGTATTTACAAAATGTATGTTGGAATATGTTCACCCCCATAATCCTAAAATACACTCATCTTGGATGTCATATGTGCATGTCACGTAGGAATACACCTCTCAATATGCCATGCCAAAATCCAAAACCACCAACACAACACCAAGTCAGTAATACTTATTCTCAATAAAAATGTATGCTCAGTTAATTTTTTGTCCATGTGAGATCATAGTAGGCATACATCCCCACACTTACACACCATTAGAAAATGCATTCAAGACCACACAATCAAATATACCATAATAGGAAAATCATTGGGACATTTGTGTTTAGGACTACCAAAATCAAAATATTAAAAAAAAGGAAACCAAATTTTGATAAATAAAATATATGTGTACGGAACTCCTGGCAAATAAATTTAAGGTACACTCAAAATAATCAATACCATTATACGCCTCAGTCATTCCACGTCATACAAAAAAAAGCAAAAATGCCCGCTTATTCCGCATTCTCCCCCATTCCTCATTCTCCTCCCTTCATTGTTGCCCCCTTCTCATCTCTCCATTCATGTTCGCCCCCTTCTCATCTCTCCAATCATGTTCGCCCCCTTCTCATCTCTCCATTCATGTTCGCCCCCCTCTCATCTCTCCATTCATGTTCGCCCCCTTCTCATCTCTCCATTCATGTTCGCCCCCTTCTCATCTCTCCATTCATGTTCGCCCCCTTCTCATCTCTCCATTCATGTTTGCCCCCTTCTCATCTCTCCAATTATGTTCGCCTCATTCTCATCTATCCAATCATGTTTGCCCCCTTCTCATCTCTACATTCATGTTCACCCCATTCTCATCTTTCCATTCATGTTCACCCCCTTCTCATCTCTCCATTCATGTTCGCCCCCTTCTCATCTCTCCATTCATGTTCGCCCCCTTCTCATCTCTCCATTCATGTTCGCCCCCTTCTCATCTCTCCATTCATGTTCGCCCCCTTCTCATCTCTCCATTCATGTTCGCCCCCTTCTCATCTCTCCAATCATGTTCGCCCCCTTCTCATCTCTCCAATCATGTTCGCCCCCTTCTCATCTCTCCATTCATGTTCTCCCCCTTCTCATCTCTCCATTCATGTTCGCCCCATTCTCATCTCCTCCCCTTCTTTGTCCCCCTTTCTCGTCTCCTTTATTTTTGCCCAAAAATCCTCATTCTTCCCCATTCTCCTCCATTCTCTCCCATTCCGCCCTCATTCTGCCTCATTTCCCCTCAATATCTATCCTCAATGAACCACATTCCCCTCGTTTTCATTAATTTGAGACCCAAAAATATGATATTTCGATCTCAAGAACAATTTGTGGTATGTCAGAAAAAAACATTTGTATATATTTGTGTGTATGTATTTTTATTCTCATAATTAATATTGATATTTTAATGTCAATAACAATTGATGTATGTAAATAAATACATGTGCATACATACTTCCATACATATATATACATTTATCTCCATATTTACTTGTAAATATATGTATACATGAATATGCACACACACACACACACACATATATGCACATGTATGATGTTCTACATATATATACACATGCATATACACTTCTATACATTTATATGTAAATATATATATATCCACGCATATATATGCATTTTGAAAATAGTGTGTATATATACACATGTATACGTTCATATATATATATATATATATATATATATATATATATATATATATATATATATATATATATATATATATATATGCACATATATATCTCAATGTATAATAAATATTTTGAGTGCACCTAAAATTTCTTTGTTATATACACACACACACATGTATATATACATATACATGTACACATACACACAAGCATATACACATACAAATACTCTATTATATGTAAATATGTGCACAACTCTAAAACAAATTAATTTTAGATGTATTAAAAACACTCAAACTGTCAAACATAAATGCATGGGGGAGCATAACGGGGGAGAATAGGAGGTATTGGGTAAAAATGAGGAAGATTAGAAGGGGGCAATGGTGAAGAGGGAGAAAGGGAAGGGGGGATATGAGAAGGGGCCTAAAAATTTTTAAAAAATATAATATTCAAAATAAAATATATAATATCACATTTAATAATGTATCTAACAATGTAGTAGCTATTAACTTGTTTGTTAGGACAATTAGAGACAGACCATTAGGAGAGATTTTCATATTAGATGCATGTGTCATATCATTAACCTCATAATACAAGAGGGAACGAAGACCATTTCCTCTCAATTTAGAAAATATGCATAACTCACTAAAATTTCTTCGTATGTCTCGCACGCAAACAACAAGAGTTTAGTAATCATTGTTTGTCTGTGGGTTTGAAGAAAAAATTCCAATTGGATGTGAGACACCGTGAGAATTACACTTACCTTATTTGGAGTTATGCGTTGGATACGAACACATAATAATCGACTTCGTCAATAATAAGAGTGATGATTATATTATTGATGACATCGACTTGGCTACAGATATTTTATTTATGAAATTCTTGAAGATTTTTTATGACACGATGAACATGTGTTCATCAGTTTATACTTCCATGACTTGCATTGCACCATGTGCATATGCAAATGTAATATTAGTAGCAATTTTAGGAAGTTTAGAGATGACCCAACATTTAGTGACATAACTTTTGAGATGGAAACCAAGTACTCAAAGTACTAGTCTACCATATTATCTCTTTATTATCTAGCTGCCTGCATGGATTCTAGGGTTAAAGTGGAATGGGTAAAGAATATTTTGACATACACATCCTCATGCATGAACCAAGATCACCAACCTAAAGGGTTCATTTACGAGAAGTTAACTGAACTATTTACATAATACGATACTAGGTATAATGTTAATAGTAGCCAGGCTCAGAGAATGTTTGTGGATATCATATTCGGAGATGATGACTTCTCCATTCAATTAGTGAGGGGGAAATGACATGGTGGACCATTGAATAGGAGCAAGCTATCTCCGTACTTAAATACCGATTAATGCTCAACCCTATCACATACCAATACCAAGAACCTTGAAATTTTATAGAGGTAAAAATAATGAGTCCACTTATCTTGTGTTGTTTAAGATGACATGGGATCTACTGACTCCTCTAGTATTGAGCATAACATCAAAATTTGCTTTTTCTATTGCAGTGAATGTGACCTTAGATAGGAGATCAAGCTTGTGGCCATATATTATTGAGGCATTAGCATGCATGAAGGATTGGGAAGATTCAAGCTTGGGCATCTAAGATTATGTTACAACTACAGTAAGAGAAAAGAAGTTGGTGGAAGATGATGATTCGTAGGACTTTCATGAAGACTAAGATTGAGCCTATCTCTTTTGCTAGTGATACCATCAGACACTTATTGGATTGATCATTAATGTATTGTCTATTAATTTTTGACTTTTGAGCTGATATTGTTATTTTGTTATTGTATTAATTCAGATGCTCATGTGATTGATCTTTGATGTATTGATTTTTATATTCTAAGCTTGCTTTATTATTTTCTACTTGTATTACGTTACAAAAATATAATGATTGAAATTTATAATATTTATGTCATGTTTTTTTGTAAGTTGTGTTTTGTGAATTATGACTTGTGATTATAATTTTGTTTTTTTGTAAATATGGTGTATTTAATTAATTAATTAATTAATTTTGTATTATAATTTAGAATATTTAGAATTAGAAATGACCCAATTTCAAATTGGCCAAAATGGCACCTCTTGGCACGTCCCGGCATGACCCCAAGGCCCGGTATGAACAAGCCTGAATTCGGCAAACTCGAGCTAGTCGGGCAATTCCAAGCCTGCCAAATTTGAGTCTTGCCATGTCAAGCATGGCATGGTGGCCCGAGTGGGCCATAAAAAAATGGGTTGTGTCAATCCGACATGGCCCATTTGTCACCTCTCGTTAATCATCATAGGCTTTTTTTTTCTTCAGCTATTCATGCAAAAAAAATCAAGTTTATATCTAACTCATAAATGAACCATGATTTATGAGCATCAATGTATAGTACCAAACAAATGGCATCCAATTTTACAACTTGGGAAAACTTTTCTTTATACTAAACATCATGTTCCTTCTTGTATTCTTTTGCAATGAGTCAAGTTTTGTGCTTGTTAACTTTCTCATCATGTTTTAGCACTATTTTATCAAACTATTTAATATCAATAGATTTCTACCCTTCTAGAAGTTCAACCAGATTAAACAACACTAATTACACACTATTTCATTGATGTTGGTCTCCTTCTAATTCATTTAGATTAAAAAAATTATATTAAAAGATTTTCATTAGAGTAGTTTGGTTGTAATAGTAGTTGGTTTAATTATAGTAATATGGAACTAGTTGATGTGGCAAGTTGTACCTTTATTATTTTTGTCCTTTTCATCAAAACTAACATGTATTTGTGCTATAAAAAACTATTTTTATTCGAATTCCAAGTATTGTATTCAAAAGAATATATTGTGAATTATGATGAACTTATTTGAGACAAGATTAAAAAGGTTGTAACCTTTGGATTAATCACTAATTCTAAGAAACATTTTCACCTTCCCAATATTGCTTCTCCCTTGTATAGTCTAAAATGTGTGCATATGCAATGCACCCAATATGCTTTTCAATATATCTATGAATGTTTGATTCTTCCTCTCCAAGATTTCATATTGTTGGGATGTATAGAATGATGACTATTATTTTTCACCTTCAACTAAAACTTCTAAATTTGGATATTGCTTCTTTGTCAGTATCATGCACATTGTAAATTTTTCTATTCTTATACAATCTTCTTACTATTACACTTTGGATCTTAGAAAATTTTTTATGAACATGTTCCAATGGTCATAAAGCACATTAAAATAAGGAACTAAATGTAGCACAGAGTTGTTATATGTTATTGTTGCTAAAACAAAATAGAATAGATATAAAGCTACCACTAAAACTCTTATTGCATAGAATCTCTCATTCTAATTATGTTATTTAATACTTCTTTTTTTAATAATTGTCTTTCAATCCATTTGATACCAAAATCAACCTTATGACATAAGACAATGGACCCAAAAAAAGGAAAAGCATGAAGTTTTCAAAATATATCAAATGATAAATAGGTATTACAAAGACGTAGTTGCAACAATGTCAAAAATAAAAACCAGTCACATAAAATAATCATGTGGAAGCTATTTTATGAAATAATAAACCATCCACTAGTAATAACTTCTTCGACTTAACAAATGTTATATTCTTGTTAGTAAACTAAATTTTCTATCAATTACTTAAATTTTGAATGATTACCAAGGTAGGTGGTGATTTAGGTTTCCTAGCACAAATTGAGAGTTGCCCAGCTCAACTCTAGTCCCTAAAACTAAGGATAGGCCTGGCATGATAGCTAAGCTCAAGAATTGGATCGGCATAGCTAGCGAAACTAAGGTCCCTAAAATTGGCATAGGGAAAGAGCTTCCTCATAATGGTTATTCGGCATTCCACGTATCAAATTATTTGGGTAATTTGGAGAGTTTATCTCATTGAGTATGCACATATTCTAGTGTTTATTAGCTAGATTTTATTAAATTCTTATTTTGAAAGAATTTGATAATTGTTATTAAAATTATAATGATTTTTGGTGAAATTAGTAGACTTTGTGGAACAAAAGCTTGAAGGAGAAAGAAGTACATATTTCATAATATTTCTTGAGTTGTTATGGCAACCTTGATGCATTGTAACTCTATAAAAATAGTCAAGACCTTCTTTATATGCCATAACTTTACCATTGAGTTGACATAAATATTTCACTATATAACATAATCATTATGGATATGATATTTTTAGTCATTGTCATTCTATCTCTAAATTAGTTAATTGTCATGACATTATTTTCTCATCATGGCAACCAAGTACTCAACTAGTACAAATTTTTATAAAAATTTTTTGGAGTCATGAAATCTTAAATATAAAGACAATACTAAGTGTTTTGAGTTACAACATCATTTTCTACCATGACTTTTCATTCCATATAGCATTTACATTAGGCATACCATTTCCAATGCCAAAACTTATACTTCAAAGAGAAAACACCTGACTAATATCAATACCATGATTTTATGTTATAGAGAGTGACTATCTCAGTCATGATAATCCTAATGTCATAATACTTTGCTTAGAAATCCAATATTAAAGCTGTGAGCAATACCAATGACATGATTTTGTGTTATAGAGAGTTACCATCTCAATCATGGCAATCCCAACACCATAATGCTTTGCTTAGAAAGTTAAGAATAAAGCCTTGATCAAAACTAGTTCTATAACTTTGTGTTATAGAGAGTAATTATCTTAGTTGTGGTAATCCTAGTGTCATAACACTTAGCTTAAAGTGCCAAGACCAAAGCCGCAACCAATCATATTGTCATAATTTTGTGTTATAGTAAGTAAATGTAGTAACACTTAGTCATTTATAGTATCATGATAATAATGCTCTAGATAAGATCTGAAGAGATTATAAAGTCATGACCTCAAGTCTATGCCGCAACTTCTAACTCTAAATATCACATGGATCCCTAAAGTATACAATTGACACTTAAAAAAATATAAGAAAAAAAGAGAGAAATTGAGGGAAAACATGAAACCATAGTGCCAATAACCCTAGGTGATGTAATTATGACCCCTATTTAGGAAAAGTATAAGGTGAACACAAGCAATCATCAATTAGAATTAAAAATATTTACTTAAATTCACTTGGGTATTCATTGGGAACCCTTGAATCTATGAGATATTTTTCAACACATCTCACATGATTTTCTCTCATATATCTACTAAATCAATATATAGGATTGGTGAATATATTGTATTGTGATGAATTAACAAATTTATGTTTATGCATGTCGATAGTGATATACGTTGACAGCTAAGTCATATGACATATTTAAATGGTATGATAAGAAGAAAATGACACTCTCTAATCTTAATTCATGAGATAAATCAATATATGATGAGCTAAATTTGAGATAAATTTAATCATTATGAGTATGATATTTATGAAGCTAAAAGTATGAATGTAGTTAAGAATCATTCATTGTGTACTTTCTAGAAGAACTAACCTTTAAGTAAATTATTAAATAGAATGTTTAACTTATGAGTTTTATTATAGTGTGTGAGTCATGTGTTCGCTATGGTGAATGGCAATATGTATATCATATGATACATGCAAGTGTACAAGATTAGTAAGGCGGGGACAGCTCTGTAAGTCTCTCACTTTTGTATGACTTTCATATGTGAGATTCATGAGAAAATATATATTAATTACCATGAGTAAGATATTAACAAATCTAAAATTACAAATGCATTTAATATCATATTATTTTACATATTTTAAGAAAATAAGAGGTTGAAGAATATAAGTACATATTTGAAGTAATCATCAAAGGTAGTTGATATATTGACTAAAAGATATATATATGAGAGTGACTTTTACACATAATAATGTGTTGCTTTAGTATTAAATTATCGAGAGGACAACTATGAAGGAATCATTAATAGTAGTGATAGTCCAAGGATAAAAGTCACCTTATATGCCAAGAGGGGCACATGAAGATTTTTACACTACTCTACTTTTTGTCTAATAATCAAACATGACATTGACTAGATATTAGAGAAATATCACCATGTACAAGGAAGTAAGTCAATCCTAGAGTTTAAGTATCTTTGCTAATAATGAGAACATATACTTATTGAGTTATGTTGGATGAGAGATCCTCTCTTAACATAGTTTTATGATCATGTCAATTAATGATAGTTTTGATTTACTAACAAAGTTGCAATAATTTTTTGGCATCATTATCAAGGATTATTTTGTTATAGTTTGATTAGTTAACTTGAATTGACTTAATTGTCCCTATGAAAAAATATTTTTATTTATAGTTATATGGATACAATTATTACTTAGTGTTTATATGGCATTTGTGTTTTGTGTTTCACTTTTTTTTATTTGTCTATTAGCCACCACAATTTTCATTCCTACTACATCCTTACACTCTCAAAATCATGAAGGTCCATTATATGAGAAACTAGAACAACCACATAAATAAATATACATATATATTGGAAAGATAACCCATCATGCATTGAAAGATAACATTTTGGCATATACTTAGTGACAATCAAAGTGAGCAACTAGTGCTATCAAAGAATGAGAAGTTTATCATTAGAATACCAAAATATAAAGAAGATAATCCAAAGAAATGCATGTTCATAATACTCATAACCAATACTAAATTAGAAGGGAAAGAACTCGAAGAAAGAACCAAAGGAGAAGAAAGACATAAAGATAGCAGTAACTTGGTAAAAGTTGTGGCATTGATGAAGCCGTGGCATTGGTGAACCCATAAAATGGAGATGTTGTGACTTATTCCATCACTGCAACTATAGAGTTCCAGGGAACAAATATCAATGTATTGACTTTGCAAGAACTCATGACACTGGAGAAAGAAATAGTGAAAAATATTGAAGTCATGACTATCATGATGGATGACATGTCTAATAGTGTCATTATTTTCATGAAAGTCATGGCCATGGAAGTTGAATGCCTTAAAATTATGTAGCTCTAGACAAAAAAAATCTTGAATATGCTATCCAATCACCTCTATTATGCCTTTTTTTGGGAAAAGATAAGACTAAACTGATATCATCATTTTAGTGGCATTGACTAAACATATGGAGAAGACAATGGTGAGGTTAATAAGAAGATATGTTAAGACTATAGCTTGATCACTTGATGGTGTCGAATGAATTAATCCATCAATATGCATGCACGAGATACTTAAGGAAGATGATGAAAGGTTAAAAATTGAATACCAATAATAAAGGACATGGTAAAAAAGAGATTGTGAAATAGCTTAGCATTGGGATCATATATGCCATATTAGATAGTCCATGAGTTAGTCTAATCTATTTAGTGCCAAAAAAGGAAGGTTTGACAATATTAAAAATCTCGAATGATGAATAAATCTCAACAAGAATAAATACTAGGTGACACATATGTGTGGATTATTAGAAGTTGAACAAAGAAACAAGGAAGAATCACTACCTACTATCATTCATGGACCAAATCTTGGATAGGATCCTAGGGGTTTTTTATGTTACTTTATAGATTAATATTTGGATACAATTAGATTCTAATTTGACCTAGAAGACCAATAAAAATCCACTTTTAGTTTCACTTACCCATATAGAACCTTTGCATTCCAGAGAATGCAATATGGTCTTTGTTATGTGCCAACCATATTTTAGAGATATATGAATATTTTATGGATGATTTGTTTGTTTATGGAGATTCATTTGAAGGTTGTTTGAAAAACATGGAAGTGGTATTGAATCGATGTTAAGAAAAGATTTTGGTGCTTAAATGAGAGAAATGTTATTTTATAGTAAAAGAAGGGATTGTACTAAGATATTTAGTCTTTGATATAGGATTAAAGGTAGACAACAAAAAGATTTTAGCAATAAAAATGTTACCTCATCCTACAACTATTAAGGGGATGCATAGTTTTCTAAGGCATGTTGGGTTCAAAGAGATTTATTAATAACTATTCAAATATGACTAAATAATTGAGTAGAATATTAGAGAAGAAAAAGGTTTTTAATTGTAATAAAGAATGTGCTAGTACTTTTTAAGTCCTAAGAAGAAAGTTGATAGAAATCCCAATCTAAACGACACCACAAAGTGGTGAGCCATTTGTAATTTTATATGATGCAAGAAGATATGTATGTGGATATATATTAGAGTAGAAAAGAGACAAAATCTTTAAAGTCATTTCATATGCTAGATGGACCTTGAATGAAGCCCAAGTCAACTAGGCAACCATTGAAATGAAGATGTTAGTAGTGGGTTTCTCTTATGAGAAATTTCCACCATATATATCGAGAAAAAATGTACTAATTTACACAGATCATACTTTGGTGTGGAATTTAATGACAATGAAAGAAGCAAAGATTACTTATATGATGGATTTTGCTGCTTCAAGAAATTGATGTTGAAATAATAGATAAGAATGGAAGTTACAATATGATAGCCAACTATTTATATTGCATAGAATCACAAGGGAAAAATGAAGGAGTTGAAGTTTTAGGGAACTTCTCAAATTAGCATTTTTTGATGTTGAGAACTCACTTTCTTCGGTATGTTAATTTTATTAATTGTCCAACATGTGATGACCTTCCACCTACTCTCACATCATATCGAAAGAAAAAGTTTCTACATGATGTGAGAAACTACCTTTGGAATGATTTGTTGCTATTCAAAAGATGTGTGGATCAAGTTATAAAGAGATGTATACTATAAAAGGAACACATGAAGATTATCCTCAAATATGACTCTTCACCTTACCCAGGGCATTTTGAATGAAATGAGACTATCCAAAAGATATTGCAATCCTGATTTTTTGGTCATCAGATTTAAGAGATTATCAAAATATGGTATGATGATGTAATAAATAATAAAGATTGGGTATTATATATGGGCAAAACGAGATGCCACTCAGTAACATCCATGAAGTAGAAATTTTTGATGTATGAGTGATAGATTTTATGAGACCATTTACTATATCATTTGGAAAAAAGTATATACTATTAGTAGTAGATTACGCATCTAAATGTGTTTAAGCAATACCTGCACAAAAGAATAGTGCAAATATAGTTATGAATTTCTTATGTAGTAATATTTTTAGATGGTTCAACACACCATGATGTATCATAAATGGTGAAGAAATTTATTTTTGTTAAAATGATTTGGAGCTTAATAGTTGTAGTAACCAAGTGCCTCATTTGTGTTATAAGTCATGCCCATTTTCTAGTATCATTGCTTTATATTTAATAAAGCTTAATATTCCTAAGTCTAAAGCTACGACTATGTCCTAGCACCAAGAATCTTGGTTATAGAAAGTTATAGAGGAAAATACTCGAGCCACAACCATTTCAAAGGTCATGATTTTTTTCCCTCGAGAGAAGGCAAAGTTGTAGTAATGTCTTAGCATTGTGACTTTGATATAAGGACTAATGCAAATGTCACAATCATTTCTCAACACCATAACTTTTGAAATATATAAAGTTAAGGTAGCATTCCAAAGCCATAATCACTTCCCAAACCTCGAGCTAAAGAGACCAAAGACCAAAATCATGACATCATTTCAAAGCTCTAACTTTCTACTCGAAAAATACCTATAATTCATGAAATATAAAATACATGGTAAAATTGAGTAGAGGGACTTGAAAAAAATCTACAAGCCATTTATCCTTCCTTCTTCACCTTGAATCAAATGTAGCAACAATCCTAGAAGTAATTTTAATACTTTTTAGAAGATCCACGAGTAAGTAAGGGATGCAAGACTAAGGCTAAACCCTAGAGTTGGGTGGCATGACTTTCAAACCTCCATCTCTAGGATAGATTTTTAGAATTCAATGAAAATAACATGAAATTAGATTTTCAATCATATAGTGTCATGAGGGTTGTCATTGGGAATATGAAATTCATGAAATTCTTCTCTTATATCTCATATAAATCTCTTCCCAATGTCATACTAAATTAAGGTCTATGGTTTATATATTTTGATATATGTAATGTATGGATGTTTTAAATTTTAATTATGATGTTTGATTTTTGTTGTGAAATGGATATTGATGGAATTGATGATTAAATAGACCTAAAATAAGAGTTTTACTATTAATAGGTTTATGTGTGTTGTTGTGATGGATATTGATATATAAATCATGAGACTCATTCATGCATATAGTAGGAAATAAGTAACACACAAAATTATAGTATATTAATTATTGTTAGTATTGCACTTATGAAGTTGAAAACATAATAATTTTACCCACTAATCTATTGTACATGTCTTCAAATAACTTACACTCAATTGATGTGGGCATAATATAAAATATTTTTCTAAAAATTTTACATTTAATGTATGAGTCACATTATCAATGGAGGATAGTGATAGGTAATCTATAAGACATATTTGAGTGATTATAAATCATGAGGCGGTGACATTCATTTGAGATTCTTTCACTCATATGATTCCCACCAATGAGATTTGAAGAGATACATATGTTAATTGTATAAGTATGATACTTATGAAGCTAAAAATAAATATACTTTTAAGACCACATTAGTTCATAGTCTTTAAGATACTTGAGGCTAGAGAATAATAATATATATACAAACTACAAGGTTTGGGAAGTGAATTCTAGGTATTTTTCGAGTAGAAAGTTAGAGCTTTGAAATGATGTCATGATTTTGGTCTTTGGTCTCTTTAGCTCGAGGTTTGGGAAGTGATTATGGCTTTGGAATGCTACCTTAACTTTTTATATTTCAAAAGTTATGGTGTTGAGAAATGATTGTGACATTTGCATTAGTCCTTATATCAAAGTCACAATGCTAAGAAATTACTACAACTTTGCCTTCTCTTGAGGGAAAAAAATCATGACCTTTGAAATGGTTGTGGCTCGAGTATTTTCCTCTATAACTTTCTATAACCAAGATTCTTGGTGCTAGGACATAGTCATAGCTCTAGACTTAGGAATATTAAGCTTTATTAAATATAAAGTAATGACACTAGAAAATAGGCATGATGTTTAACACAAATGGGGTACTTGATTACTACAATATGAATTTAATATCACAACTATTTAATTATTATGAGATAAGTGTGACCACAACTCAAAAATAATATTACATCCAAAAATAATGTGTTGCATAATGAAAGGATGATGCTAATAAGGTGGTAAAGTCATAATATTAAAATATTATCATGACTAATTAAGTAGAGTTTTAACCAAAAATGAATATCAAAAATAACTTGATAGGACCAACCATCACCAAGTCACCAAATACCTTCAAAATACAATAATTTCACTATTATTCATCACAATGCATCATAACTCCAATTTCATGAAATCATTCTAACTATTGCATAATTCTATACTTACACATCAGTAAGAACCACTTAAATAAACTAAAATATTTAGTATTTCATATACCAAATAAACTCTCATACTAAAATAATTATTCATTCCTGAGCAATGACTTCCCCCTTAATAAAAGATATGCATCCCACATAATCATAAATAATATAGTTTTCTCTATGACTAGATTTGAATATTATAGTATCTTAAGATACTGAAGTAACTTCTAGTTGTAGACATATTAAAAGTCATAATAAAGTTTGAATTCTACAACTATATTTATGGGTGAGTTAAGTATGTATTATGATTTATGTGATGGTTACATTGTATTTATTATGTCACACATGTGAAAATAAAATCATTGAGTTGCCTCCAAAGTAATATCATGTTTAACATCCATAGCTAGCCATGAATAATTACTCACCTCAATCGGCGATCTCAACCATTCATGCTAACTTTTCAATATACATCTTTGCTTCCTTTTTTTGTCTCCTTTCAGCATCTCACCAGTTGGATTTCCATCTTTGGGCCTTTCCTCTTTGGTTGGCATGACATTGAGGAATGCCATAAATTTGTAGATGGTTCTAGCCTAATTATTTTCTTTTTTTTAACCCAAAAATCATTGTGCTGAGCATGGTTACAACTTTGTCATTAAGCTTCTTTTAGCCTTTTTTTTTCTAGAATACTAAAGTTGTAGATTTGTTATTGAACTTTGTAGGGGCAATGACTTTCTGTAACACCAAAGTCATGACACTATTAAGAGTCATGACATTGTCATTGAGCCTTCGAGTGGAAATTTCTATCTATAACTATTATGACTTTGTTATGCTGCCTCATTTTTTTGATTAGGCCATGTCTAAAAGCTCATTGATAAGAGTATTTTATCAATAGAGATCCATAGGTCCACAAATCATATAAGTAGTAAAGAAGATTTTTTCCAGATATCGATCCCACAGAAGGAATAACATCTAGTAAGATAGATATTTTAGATTATGGAATGAATTTTACATCCATGGTTTGTTTATTTAATGTATATAATGTATATTCAAATTAGTTCAAATTATATTAGGTTTAGACATATAATGAAGATTGGGTTGTTGTGTAATGATACATTTCCCTAATGGCATACAAGGTGGTTATCACCATTAAGCTCATCTCAATAGTAGTTCCCTTATAGATTTTCTCTCGATACATCATCATCAAGACAATAAATTATCATTTCTTGAGAGTTATTTACAATTTCATACCTTTTAGGCAATTCATTAACTTTTCTTAATAGTTACTTCGTATATACACTTTAATTCTCACTTCAGGTGTCATAAAGAATTAAGAATTGATATGGTTTGTACGCATTTGTACTTTTAGCTTTATAAATGTCATACTCACTGAATTAATATATGCTTCCCTCAAGTTTTACTAGTTCAAACCATACAAGTGAAATTGACTCACAAGGACTATCACCACCCTTATGAGTCACAATATACTCATGCATATCCAAAAGATTACTTATCAATATCCTTCTCAATGCTGATGTGACTCACACACTAATGATGAAGCTCATAAAAAAACATTCTATATAACATTTATACCAATTGAGAACTAATTTTTCTATGACATGTATAATGAATTGATGTTTAAAAGTATTCATACTTTTAGCTTTATAAGCACCATACAAAAAATAATTAATATACCCAAATTTTGGGTTTTAATATATAGGTTTATCTAGTGCATTGCAATTGGAAAAGTTGTCACTTATTTTATACTATGTGTTTGTGTGAGCTTCATGGTTTACATATCTCAATCCACCATGACTATCTCACACAACCCCTTTCAAAATTCAAAACCCTAGTTCAAGTTATACTTAATTTTCCATCTATCAATATCCATGGCATAACATAAATGAAAATATATCCATTAATATAAAACCATTTTTACATTATATAAACCAAGTTATATAAACTCTAGACCATGTATTATTTTAATATAAATTCTTGAATCTACCTGGAGAGTGGGGGGGTTGAGGCCCACACCCCCAACTAAGAGGATTAATATTAAGTCTTACATCTCTTGCTTGCTTGTGGAGTCCTTAGAGAGTATAAAATTTACTCTTATGGAGGAAAAAAAAGAATGGAGGAATCTTGTAGAATTTCTCTCTCTTCCTCTTTTATACTTAGATGATTCATAATTATTTTAAGTAGAAAGTCAAAGCTTTTAGAAAAAATCTGACTTTGGATTTCATCTTTTAAGCTTGAGGTCACGACTTTAGAAAGTGGTCTTGTGTCTGGAGTATATCCTAATCTTTTTATAATATAAAGTTTTAGTATTGGGTAATGATCACGACTTTGGCCCAATAATTCTATAACACAAAACTATGATAATTGTAAGTGAGTGTGGCTTTGTATATTTCTCTTTCTTTTTCTTAATACAAAGCCATGATATCAGGAATGACGATAGCTTTGTGAATGATCTCTCATATATAATATGGCCATAGCACTGAAAAATAACTATAATGTTGGAATTAGTCACTCTTGATCATCATATAACCATGGCACTAAAAAATGACCATGATTTTGAGAATGTCACTCATGTATATGATATGGCCACGACACTGCGAAATGGCTGCTACATAAAGAATGACATTTCATGTATCTCAAGTATCCATGGTATTATGAGTAGCTGTGACACTGGCCTTAACTTCTCTCATATATCATATTGGCACAATGCTACAAAGATGTCATGACACTAGTAATTAGTCTGGACATAAATGTCATGGTATTGCCTTCTTTCGAGGACAAGAGTCACAATCTTGGAGAATAGTCATACTCGAGTAATTCCCTCTAATATTTTATGTCACAAAATTCATAGTAAAAGTAATTTTTATGGCTTTGAGTTGAGTAGTTTTAGCTCTCTACTTTTTATAGCTCAAATGTCATAGCTTTATAAAAATATCATGACTTTGACTTGAGACTACTAATTCATATTAAAGCTAAATTCATTGAACTAGAAAGTGGCCACAAATTTTAGTATCAATGAGATACTTGATTGCGGTGACATAAAATAAATGTCCCATCTATTTAAAATATATGAGATAAATATAGTTATGACCCAATGATAATATCACACCTACAAAGAATATATTGCATAGCGAATAGTTTGTGCTAATGAGTTGGTAGTATCATGATATACAAAGATTGTTATGACTAAATAGGTAGAGTTTTAGTCAAGAATGCATGTCTAAGCTACATGAGATTCCATACTCTACCCATCATCCAAAAGCATCTAAATATTATCAATTTCATGACTATTTATCAAAATCCACCAAAACTCTAAAGTCATAAAATTGATCAATAAATATCTTATTTTCATGTCTACACATTATCAAAAATTACCAACTTACAAAAAAATGTTTGGTAGTTTGAATACTAAACAAACTCACACAAAAATAATTGTTCATTCCTGAGTAATAACTTCCCCATCCGTAAACAAAAAAGATCAACACCTAAAAAAATATTTTGTTTCTATGATGAGATTTAAGTGTCATAGAGTCTCAAAATAGTGGAACAACTTCAAATAGACATATTGATAGTCATGTTATTTCTATGACTATACTTGTAGATCATTTGGTACATATAGCCATTTAAGTGGTAGATATAGTTATTTATTATATCACACATGCATAAAATAAAAATTTTGGGTTACCCCCCAAGCAACACTATGTTTAACCTCCATATCTATCAAAGCATTTTTTTCGTCAATCAAAGATATTTATTGTTCAAGCTAACTTCTAAATATACTATTTTATCTACTTGTTAGCTTTTTTTTCATTTGTTTAACCTCCATAACTAGACTATCAAACCCTTTTTTTTCTCCCTCAGATATTTTTACTTTTTATTACATCATGCATGCATAAAATTTTTTTTTTGGGTTGATCCCCAAGCAATGATATGCTTACCCTCAATAACTATACCATTAAAATTCTTCTTTCCTCTATCAGAGATTTTTACTATTCAAGCTAACTTCTCAATATACTATTTTATCTGCTTTTTGTTGGTTTCTTATTTTGCTTTAGCTTCACCTATACTTGTTTCTTTGGCCTTTTTTTATTGGATGTCACAGCTTTGATGAATATTGTGGCTTCTTCTTCTATGTTATCTAGTCCATTCTCTTCCTAGATCACCAAAGTCATGGTGCTGAGTATAACCCTAATTTTTCCTTTTAGCTTTTCTTTGCTTTTTTCTTTACTCTTTTCATTGTGCTATGCATATGCATAGCTTTGTATTTAAGTTTTCCTTTTCTCTTTTTTGTTTTGTAATTCCAAAGTCACCACACAATGCATAGTCACAGCTTTGCTTTAAGCTTTTAATGGACTATTTTATTTTGTAATACCGAAGTCATGACACCGTGCATCACCAAGGCTTTGTCTTCAAGCTTTTCTTGGTCATTTTTATTAGGCAATACCAAAATCATAGTATTGTGCAAAGACATGACTTTTTCTTCAAGATTTCATTAGTCAATTTATATTTATGCCACCAAAGTCATGGTGCTGTGCACAACCACAACCTTATATTTGATTGGATCTTCAATAGTTTCTATCTTTGTATTATCTTTCTCAATTATTTTCTTAGCTTCTTTGAAGTTGTTAGCATAAGATTCCTTTGAGGGTCAAGACTTTGAAGAATACCATGACCTCATAGTAGTAATGTTCCTCATCTTCCTCATTTTTACAATTCTAAAATAGTTTTTCCTTATCACATTTTTCATCTTCATCAATTTCATAGCTTTTAACTTTTTATTTCACTTCATCTCCTTCAGCTTCATATTGCCATTAGTATTCTACAAAATCCTTGTATCATAAGTCCATTTTTTATGATGTTGTGTATGAAAGCAATTGTCTATCCCCTAACACTCCCTTCATCATTATCTAGACCCAACAAGCCATTATAAAGCTTAAACATTCCTTGTTCTTCACCAATATAGAGATAGAATTCTACTTTCTTGATGTCAAATAGGGCTTGTCCCATGACCAAATAATGGCCTTCTCAATATTAAAAGTGCATCTCCTCCATATATAACAAGATGAAATCTACTAGAAAAATAAAGATACTCACCTTAAATAATATTTTTTGATAATCAAGATACTTGATAGCCTAATTAGCCATTTGGACTGAGAAATATTAGCACAATCTTGTCAAGATATAATTTGCATGCAATCAACAAAGAAATCAAATTGATATTTGATCCCAAGTTGCACAAAGCTTTTCAGAATGTGTAGTCTTAAATAGTATAAGTTATAGTACAACTTCTAAGGTCTTACAGTTTTCTCAAAAGTTTTCTTTGAATAACTATTTTATACTTTTCAGTCATATATATGGTATCATATATCTCTGATTTTTTTCTTATTACTCATTATATCTTTCATAAATTTTATGTAATTCAGCATCTGGGCAAGAGCTTTAGCAAATAATAAATTGACTTCTAATTTCTGAAATATATTGAGTAACTTCTCAAAGTATTCATCCAATCCAATTTTCCCTTTATAAATCATTGTGAAAATAAAAGATTCATTGGAAACTTACCATTAGATTCATTATGATTCATTTCTTTATCTCCATGGCTTCATGTAATATTTATTCACTCTTATGTTTCTTTGTTTCCCTCCTTTGGATATTGTGGTAAGATTAAGTTTGCATTTTCTCTAGAGTCATGAATTTATTAGGTATCACAACATCACATCTTTCATCCTTCGAGCTCTTTTCAAGCCAAAGCTTCTTCAAAAATTTAAGTCAAAGCTACAACTTTTGAAAAAGTTTTGGCGATATCATCTCTAAAGATTCTAGAATCCTCTTACTCCATGTATTGTACTTGTAGCTCTTTCTCACTTCTAAGAATATAGAGGAGTAATTCTTTGGATTTGCTTCAGTATCACTTGGCATTTCATTTACAGCTTTTTACTTCATCAATAATACTATTTTTTCAATTTGATTCCATATATTTATCATCACCAAACTTATTTAATCAATTCTAGCTTCAAGCATCTCCATCTAATTATCTTGGGGATCATTTCTCTCTTTTAATTCTACTAAAATGATATTTATATTTTGTTCTTAGGCCCCCTTCTCTTCTCTTTGTGATAGTCGATAATTCGAGTTTGAACTTTCTTGATTATTATAGTTGACCATATTATTCCCAAAATTTCTTGAATATTTTCTAATATTTTACCGCTGACTTTCATAACCACCATACAAAAAAATTCTCATGATTTATCATATTCGAATGGTAATGCATTTGGATAATATTATTATGTCAAAATACATACTCATTATTTTGCATTCCATTGACTTTTTACATTTGATAAATAGGATCCAAGTCCACTAATTCATGTGGATGTAAAATAGAGATCTTCCCCAATTTATCATACTCTAGCTTGGCTTCTCCTAAATGAAGGATCCATTAGAGTTTGGTAGTTATTCTTTGCTAGCTTCTTAAATAAATAATATGCCACCTTCAATAATTTATTCATAATTGACCATCTAGCAGCCACATCAATTATGTATCTTATCATATAGTTCAACCCATTATAAAAAATTTGGGTTTGGAATCCCAACTCGAACTCATATTGAAGACATCTCCACAACTACTTCTTAAAATGATTCCAAGCATCGTATATAGTGTCATGCTCATCGTGTAGGAATTAGCTTATGTTACTGCATAACTGAGAAATAATTTGAGGTAGGAAGAATTAAATCCAACAGATTTATGAGGTAAATACTAGAACTAAATCCATGCTTTATCTCTTAATGAACATAGAAATAGACATAACCTTATTGTGACAAGGCCAACTCTATTCATTTTTACCATATCGTATAACTTCAAAAATACCATAACATATCCTTTAGGATCCTCCAATACCTTTTCACTATTTTAGTGCTAATAAACCATAATTATAAGACTCAACTTCAACTCAAAATAGTTTGCTTTCATTAGGTACAACTGAATACCTAAATAACTATCTATCATCATATAGGCCATCAATAGTCTTCCAAGGTATAGTAGTGGATGTGTTATTGGATAGCTTGCTCATTTTTACCTTAAGACTCTTTTTTACTACTAGTTCCCTCCATAAGCTATTTATCAGCTCTTTCTCTGATAATTTCTTTTGTAGTTCTTTCATTTTCTAGGTCCAGATGGGTTAGTTTAGTCCCAAAGCTTTGACTCATAAAAGGTGCTAAAAAAAAGAAAAATGATATGAGAAAAATACCAAATTATAACTATCCACTTTCCAAATAAGTTAACAAGACTAGCTACTAGATTTAAAAAGATTTATCAAAATCAATTCTATCTAAGCTATTAAAAATGAATTATCCTTTTACAAGAATAATTATGTCAACTCATACTGACTATCCAAACTAAAAAATTCTAGACAAGTATACTAAAAACTTGTTGCGACTTTGTTATGTTGCCTAATTTTGTTGGTTAGGTAGTGTTCCAAAAGCTCTTTGGCAAAAGTATCTCATCAATAGATATCTATAACTACATGGGTCATACAAGTAGCATAGAAGGCTTTGGTCCACATAAAGATCCCACGCATATTATATTAGTAGTTTTGTTATTCAAGAGCAAGACAACTAAATTCTAGTAAACTATATATTTTGGATTATGAAATCAACCTTAGATCCATTGATTATTTATTTAACTTAAGTGATCTATGTTCAAATTAGTAAACTATATAATATGGATTATGAAATCAACCTTAAATTATATTATGTGTGGACATTAAATATAGGCAAAGTTATTTTGTAATGACTTCTTTTCCTAATGTTATATAAGGTATTTATCACCATTGAGCTCATCCTAATAGTGTTTCCCTCTTATTCGTCCCCTTACTATATCACCACCAAGATAACAAATCATCTTGACTCAAGAGCCATTCAAAGTCTCATACCTTTTAGGCAACTCATCAATTATACTTAATGGTTGATTTGTATGTATACTCTTATTCTTCATTCTCACATATCATAAAGACTAATAATTGATATGATTTATAAGTATTTATACTTTTGGCTTCATAAGTATCATATTCACAAAATTAATATATGCTTCCCTCGTGTTTCATTAGTAGGAACCATATGAGTGAAAGTAATTTATAGGAGTTATCACCACCTTATGAGTCATAACATACTCACACATGTCCCAAAGACCATCTATAACTATCCTTCTCAATGATGATGCAACTCTCATATGAAAAATAACATTCTTTGAAGAATATTATATATAACATCAATCCTCATTAAGAACATGTTCTTCTTAGAAAATATAATTAATTGATATGTAAAAATATTCACACTTTTATCTTTGTGTCATACTCGCAATGATTAATATACCTAAATTTCATGTTTTAACATATAGGTTGATCTCACATATCATAGTTGGAAGGATTGTCACTTCCTTCCTATTGTATGAGTGAGTAAGCCTCATGGTTTACTTATCACCTTCCACCACGATAATCTCACACAAACCTATCAATAATAAATCCCTAGTTCAAGTTTTGTTTAATTGTCCATCCATAAATATTTATAACACAACATAAATCAAGACATCCATTAATATAAAACCATTATAATATCATATAAACCAAGTTAAATAAATCCTAGTCCACACATTATTTTTATAAAAATTTCTGAATCAATCCTAGAGAAAGTAGGTTTGAGAGTATTTTTTCCAACTCTATGGATTAGTATTTAGTCTTATATCTCTTTTATACTCAAATGATTTGCATTACTTTAAGTAGGAAGTCATGTCTTTCTTCTAAAATTCATGACTTTAGACTTCATCTCTTAAGCTCAAAGTAATGACTCTAAAAAGTAGTCGTGACTCTAGATTGTATCCCGAATCTTTCTATAATACTAAGTAATAATACTAGGAAATGACCATAAATTAGGCATAATATTTTTATAATACAAAGTCATAGTATTAAAAAGTAATCATAATTTCATATATTTATCTTTCTTGTTCTTCATAACAAAGCCATATTATTATGAATGACATTAGCATTATGAATGATCATGACATTGAAAAATGGTCATGATATTGACATTGATCATCATATGGCTATGACATTGTGAAATGGTCAAAGCATTGAGAATATTTTTTGTATGTATTATATGGTCGTGGTACTAAGAAGTGTTCATGACACAAAATAGACTTTCGTATTTCAAGTGTCTATGGCACTATGAGTGACTGCATCACTTGCCTTGATTTCTCTCATATATCATATCATCGCAGCACTGAAAGATGCCATGTCTCTAATAGGTAGCCCAAATATAAAATTCATGGCTTTGCTTCTTGTTGAGGATAAGAGTCACAACATTTGAGAATGTTTATACTTAGTAATGATTTCTATAATATTTCATGTTCCAAAAGATATGACATTGAGTAATTATTACAACTTTGGCCTGAGTAGTTTTAGCTTTATAATTTTCTACAGATCAAAATCTATCTTTGTAAAAAGTCATGGCTATGACTTGAGACTACAAAGTCATATTAAAAATAAGTTTATGGTGTTAGGACGTGGTTACAACTTTTAGCACCAATAGAGTACTTAGTTATTGCGACATAAAATTATTAAGGTAGCCTTTAAAATTTTATGGGATAAGTATGAATGCGACTCCATAATAATATTGTAGCAACAAAGAATATGTTCCATTAAGAAAAGATAGTGCTAAAGAGTTAGTAGAGTTGTGACATATAAAGATTTTCATAACTAATTAGGTAGAGCTTTAGTCAAGAATAAATACCAAAATTATGTGAGACTCTATACTCTACTCCTTAGCCAAATACCTCTAAAAACCTATTGATTTCATTACTATTTTTAAAAATCTACCAAAACTCTAAAGTCATGAAATTGATTCATAAATATCTCATTTTTGTGCTTATATATCATCAAATATCACCAAAATATAAAAAATCTTTGATAGTTTGAACACCAAACAAAAGCTCACAATTAAATGATTGCTCATCCTTGAGCAATAACTCTCCCCTCCATAAACAAAAAATGTAGGGTCTCAAAAAAAATTTTTTTTCTCTTTGATGAGGTTTGAGTGTTGTAGGGTTTCAAAATAGTGGACTAACTTCAAGTTGATACATTGATAGTCATAGTGGAGTTTGAGTTTTGCAATAATACTCATGAATCATTAGGTGTGTACAATCATGTATGTCATGAATATGAGTGTTTATTACATCACACATGCAGACAATAAAATCCTTGTGTTATATCACATATTCATTTTGCTTTTTTTTCTTAGCCTCTTTAATGTTGTCTTCAATAGAATCTTACAAAGTCGTGGCTTCAAAGAATGCCACAATGATCATAGCTATCATTTTCCTCATCTTCTAGTTCATCACTTTCACAACTCTATAAAAGATTTTCTATATCATTTTCTTCATCTTTTTGTTCATCACTTTCATAAATCTATAGTTTATCTTCTATATCATTTTTCTTATCTTCATTAGACTAGTAGTCTTCTACAAAATCTTTTCATCTAAAATTAACTTATTGTTGCATTGCCATATGTAGGAGATTATTTATTCTCTAATAACCTATCTCATTAGACTTCATAAGCCTTTGTAAAGATTAAACTTTACTTACTCCTAATTGACACAAAGAGTGAACTTCTTTTTGTTGAAATCAATAAGTACTTGTCTAGTGTCAAAAATGTCTATCCAAAATCAATGTTGCATAATGATCTTGTTTCATATCAAATATAACAAAATCTATTTGAAAAATAAAGATATTGATCTTAACCAAAATATCTTCGATAATACCATCCAGGTTCTTGATTGCTCGATTTTTCATTTGGAATTAGAGTGATTTTCCCAAGATTCAATCTTAATATAATTAACAATGGCATTAAGTTGATACTTGATCCTAACTCACATATTATCTTCTAAAATATATGATCTCCTATTATACAAGGTATGGTAAAACTTCTTGGATCTTTTAATTTCCTAGAAAGTATTGTTGAATATTTATACTATATTTCTCAGTCATATTCAAGGTCACATATGTCTCCAAATTTCTCTTACTCTACCCATGACATCTTTCATAAATTTCATATAATTTGGTATATAAGATAATACTTAAGCAAATAATATATTAACTTCTAGTTTCTAAAAAATATTAAAAATTTTCTCAAATTGTGAATGCAATTTCTCCTTTCTAAAATATTGTGACAATAAAAGATTCATTGGAAACTTACATTTAGCTTCTTTCTAGTTCACATTATTCTTTCCATAGTTTTAGGTAATCTTCATTTTCTACTTTGTTTCTTCACTTCCTTTATTTATTGCTAGGGTGAGAGTTGGGCATGTACTTTAATTGAGCCATGGCTTTTGAAGATGCCTTGGAAATGGAGTCTTCATCTCCAGAGAAATTTGCAGTGGGAGCCATGTCTTCTAGGAAAATTATAGTGGGCACCACAACTTTTGGGAAAGTCCCAACATTATAATTTCCATAACTTTCATATTTAGCTTGTTTTATTCGTTGCCCCATTCAGCTCTTTTCTTCTTCAAAGTAATAGTGATAAGCACTTCTTTGAATTTTTCTAAGTACAACTGAGCAATTCATTAACTCATTTCCCTTTGATCGATAATGCCAATTGTCTAATTTGATTATCTACATTCTTTATTGCCAAACTCATATGACCAATCTCACTTCAACTCTCTACATCCAATTATCTTGGTGGTCATTTCATATCTTTATTTTTATCAATATCACTCTTAGCTTGTCCCCTACATCTAATTAATAATTCAAGATTGATCCACCTTGAATATTGTAGCTCACCAAATTATTCCCAAATTTCTTCAGAGCTTTCTAAACATCTTGCTGCCCATTCTTATAGTCTCCATATAAAAAGTTTTCATGATTTTTTAACTTCAGATGATAGTATGTAGGGATAATATTATTAGGTTGAAACATGTACCCTTTACTTTTCAATTTAATTGGCCTCCTACATCTAATAAATGAGATATAAATTCATTGTTTTGTCTTGTTTAAAATTGTGACTTCTCCCGATTATCTCATCTTCTTCTCTTAGATTTTAAGCTTCTTTAGAAAAGTCTCTATCTTTGCTTTAATTATGGTAAATTATTCCAATTACAATACTCCAGCTTATCTTCTCCTAAGGGAATAATTGGTTGGAGTTTGGTAGTTAATTTTTTCTAGTTCTTCAAACAAATAGTGCATCCCCCCTGGTGGCTTAATTATAATTGACATGCTTGCATCCTTATTAATATCACAACTCATCATATAATTTATCCTTTTATTTAAAGTTTGGGTTTGAAATCATAACTTAAACTCATGTTAAATGTATCTTTTCAAATAACTCTTTAAAAAAGTGCCAAGCATTGTATAAAGTCTTGTTCCCATCCTGTTGGAAATAGAGGTGTCAAATGGACTAGGCGACCCAGGCCCGGCCCGATGCCCGAGATGGTTTAGGCATGCTTGACCTAGCACGACACGCTATTATAGCATGCCTGGGCTCATGCTGGGCGGACCCTCAGCACAAATTGTGTCGTGTCGTGCCGTGCCGAGGGTCTTAGGCTCGCGTGTCGTGCAAGGCACGACCCAATGCGTGGCATGTGCACACGGCACAAGCGGCGACGTGATGATTGGCGCACTATGGATGATGTAGTGACACTCGATAGGGGATGAACAGTGATGCCAGACGGGCGATGGCTTGGCATGCTCAATGGGCGACATCAGCATGGCAATGCGGAGGGGAAACCCTACTTTAATTTTTACCTCGAATGGTCTGACCCGACCCGAATTAGCCCATACCCAGGCTGATTTCGGTCTATGGGTCATGTCGAGCCTTCCCTCCAGTGAACCATGTCATGCCATGCCTGGCATGACATGCGAGCTTGGTTGGGCCTAAAAAATGGGCTAGGCCAGCTTAGCTCAGCCCGACCCATTTGACACCTCTAGTTGGATATTGACATATCTCACTCCATAATTGCTAGGTGATTTGATGAAGGAAAAATTTTGTGAGAAAGATCCTCACAAAATACATCACAACTCTCAATAGAGCCTAGATAAACAATAAAACCAATTTCATGCATTGTCTCATAATGAAAATGGTAATAAACATAACATGATGGTATCAGGGCTAACTCCATTCATATTTACAATATTCCACAACTCCACAATATTATGACATACCCATTTAGATCCTATGTTATAATCTCACTATACTGGTGCTAATAAACCATTACTATCAGACTTAGCTTTTACTCAAAATAATTTACCTCTACTAGTTGCATATGAATACTTGAATAACTATCCATCATTACTCATCACTAATAATCTCCCAATGTGTGATGGTGGATGGATGTTGGAGACTTTATCCATTTATACATTAGAGCTCTATATTGCTACTAGTTCTCTTCATAAACTCTTTATCATCTTGTATTTTAAAAATTGTTATCTTAGTTCTCTTAATTTTTAGGTTTAAATGTGTTAACTCAATCATAGAATTTTTGCTCATATAAGGTGGATTTGAAAAAATAAACAATGGAAAACATCAAGCACAACTACTCCATAATTAAAACAAGATAGCAAGAAAATCTAATATAGATTCAAGAAAATAACCATTATATCATTATTAAAACTACTAAAAATAAAGCTATCATTTTTTAAAGATAATTAAGTCAACTCATATTGACTAACCAAACTAAACAATACTTGATAATGTTGAATAAACATTAAATGTTCTTTTTTTAATGCGGAAGATGAAATGTCAAGAGTCAGCAGCTATTTTTATGGGTGATAATGATTTTTAATTTTTAGTTTAAGAAGGGCAAACTACAGCCTATAAATAAATCATTATATTGCTTGTAAGAATATATAGAATCAAAGAAAAAACTTCTCTTCAAAAATAATTCTCTTCAGTTATAGTTTACAGCCAGTAATTTTTTTTACAAATTGGTATCGGAGGGATGGGGAGTATAATCAATAATGTGTCACTGCCCCGATTAATGAAGGTGAACTACGAGAATTGGAGCATCCAAATGAAAACTCTTCTCGGTTCTGTGGATTGTTGGGAGGTAGTTAAAGAAGGTTTCAAAGAACCAGAATCTACCGAAGGATATACGGTGGCTCAAAATAAGGTGTTGAAAGAAATGCCATCAAAAGATAAGATGACATTGTACATACTATTCTGAGTTGTTGATGAGTCTGGCTTTGAGAAGATTGCGAGTGTAAAAACTTCAAAAGAAGCGTGTGACATCTTGGAGACTACGTACAAAGGAGCCGACCAAGTTAAATAAGTTTGCCTTCAAACTCTTTGCAATGAGTTGGAAGGCATGAAGATGAAGAAGTCTAAAGGTGTGCCCAATTACATCATGCGTGTACAAAACATGGTGAATCAACTCAACCGAGATGGAGAAAATTTGTTCGATGCGTGAGTCATGGAGAAGATTCTGAGGTCGTTAACTGACAGTTTTGAGAATGTGGTATGTACCATAAAAGAGTCAAATGATCTAGCAACGTTCACGATCAACCAGCTTGTCGGTTCCCTAATGGCACATGAATATTGTAAGAAGAAGAAGGAGGAGGAGACACTTGAGTAGGCACTTCAAACCAAAGCATCGATCAATGAGGAAAAGATATTCTATTCTCAAAACTTTCGAGGTAAATGGCATGGTCGTGGTGGTCGAGGAAATAGTCGAAGTGGGAAAAGACACAATCAAGAAGGGTATCATGAGGAGAAGGGTCAATCAAACCAACAAAATTGGCATGAAAGAGGACGTGGTCGTGGAAGAGGCAGTCGGTCAAATTATTCCAACATCGAGTGCTACAAGTGTGACAAATATGATCATTATGTGAAGGATTGCAATTCCGATAAATGTTATAATTGTGGAAAGGTGGGGCATTTTTGTAAAAGAATGTCGAGTCGAGAAAAAGATGGAAGATACAACCAACCTAGCCATGGAAGGATGAGGTGGAAGAAGGTTTTCTATTAATGGCATATAACAAAGTCAACACCGACAACCACACGGTGTGGTACCTCGACACGGTTGCACACAACCATATGTGTGGGCATGAGCATTGCTTCAAAGAAATGCTAAAGGTTGAAGCTATATTGTATCATTTGGAGATGGATCGAAGGTTGAGGTCAAAGGCAAAGGCACGATTTATTATGTACAAAAGGATAGTTTCGTTGGGTCAATCCAAGATGTGTATTACGTATCAGACCTCAAGAGCAATATTTTAAGTATGGGGTAACTCATGGAGAAAGACTATTCGGTTTTTATGAAAGACTGAATATTACTATTGAAGGACAAGCAAGGGCGTTCAGTTGCACAAGTTGAAATGGGAAGAAATCAGACGTACAAAGTACAAACTGAGTTTAAGAAGTGTACAAGAAAAATGTTTGCAAGTCAACATAGAAGATAATGCGTCACTATGGCATCTCCATTTTGGTCACCTACATCATGAAGGCCTAAACAAGTTGGCAAAGAAGAACATGGTGTACAGACTACCAGACATAGAATACGAGGAAAAATTTTGTGAAGAATGTATGTTCAGAAAGCATGCAAGAATGTCATTTCAAAAGAGAAGGTAGAATATCAGGCTAAGTAACCTCTCGAGTTGATTCATTCTGACATATGTGGACCAATCACCCCTGAATCTTTCAGCAGTAAAAGGTATTTCATTTCATTTATTGATGATTTCTCATGAAAAACTTGGGTTTATTTTCTAAAAGAAAAATCCAATGTGTTTGAGGTATTCAAAAAATTCAATGTGCTGGTGGAAAAGACAACCGGTAGACACATCAAATCTGTACGATCTGATAGAGGTGGTGAATACACTTCAACAATTTTCATGGAGTATTGTGAGGAGCAAGGCATAAAGTGATTTCTAACCGCATCATACTCTTTACAATAAAATGGTGTGGCCGAGAGGAAGAATCGAACAATTCTCGACATGCTTCAATCAATGCTCAAAAGCAAGAAAATGCCGAAGGAATTTTAGGCGGAAGCTGTTCAATGCATCGTCTATGTTCAAAATTGGTGTCCACATGTAAAGTTGTATGATCAAACACCACAAGAGATATGGAGCAGACAAAAACCGACAGTCTCTCATCTCAAAGTATTCGGCAGTTTAGCCAACGCACACATGCCAAATCACCGAAGAACAAAGCTTGAAGACAAAAGCAAAAGATATATTTTTATTGGGTATGATGAGAAAACAAAAGGATACAAGCTATTCGTCCCAATAAGCAAGAAGATTCTAGTAAGCCATGATGTACGAGTTCATGAAGCAAATGAATGAGATTAGAATAAAGCAACAGAGGATATCATCAAAGTTGGAGAATCATCAACTACTATACCAACAACTATACCAGAAAATTTTGAAACTATTAATGATGAAGATGAATTGCAACAACCCAAAATTTAAAGTTTACAAGATTTGTATGATTCAAAAAATGAGGTACACCTTCTATATCTTTTGGTGGATTCCGAGAATATAAGTTTTGAACAGGTAGTGCAAGATAAGAAGTGGCAAACTACCAAGGACGAAAAGATTAAAGCAAAGATCACAACAACACATGGGAGTTAGTAGAATTGCCGAAAGAAACTCAACTCATTGATGTCAAGTGGGTGTTTAAGAAAAAGATAAATGCTCAAGGGGAGATAGAACGGTATAAGGTGAGACTTGTAGCAAAGGATTACAAGCAAAAGGTGGGAATCGACTATGACAAGGTGTTTGCTTCTGTTGCAAGAATGGAGACAATTAGATTGCTCATTTCACAAGCGACTCAATTCAAATGGTCGATATTACAAATGGATGTCAAGTCGGCATTCCTGAATGGTGTGCTTGAAGAAAAAGTTTATATTAAACAACCACCCAGGTACATGAAAATCGGAGAAGAAAAGAAGGTGTTGGAATTGAAGAATGCACTTTATGGGTTGAAGCAAGCATTGTGTGTGTGGAATACTCATATCGATACATACTTCAAAGAGAATGGGTTCGAGCAATGTTCCTACGAACATGCCCTTTATGTGAAGAAGAGTGGAGATAATATGTTATTTTTTGCTCTTTATGTTGATGATCTCATTTTTATGGGGAATAATAATGAAATGATATAAAAGTTCAAGAGAATAATGACATGGGAATTTGAGATGACAGATTTGGGTTTGATAAAGTTTTTCCTTGGTCTAGAGGTAAGACAAGGAAAGATGGGTATCTTTATATCCCAGGAGGCATATAAAAAGGAGATTTTGAAGAAGTACAAGATGGAATCTTGCAATCTAGTTTCAACACCAATGAAACCGAGTGCAAACCTCTCTAAGTGTGATGAAGGAGAACGAGTTGATGCAAGCAAATACTGGAGTTTAGTGAAAAGCTATCTCACATGCACAAGGCCGGACCTTGCATTAAGTGTCAGCATTGTAAGTCGGTTCATAAAAAAGCCAGTCTATTCACATTGGAAGCCATTAAAGCGTATCCTATGGTACATCAAAGGAACAATGTTACTCGGGTTATTCTATACAAATACCATAGATTACAAGTTGGTCGAGTACCCCGACAATGATTGGTGCAGAGACTTGGATGATTTGAATAGTGCATCGGGTTATGTGTTTTTTTGGGTGACACGGCATTTACCTAGCTTTCAAAGAAGCAACCAATCATGACATTCTCAACATTTGAAGCTGAATATGTGGTAGCATCTTTATGTGTACGTCATGCAATATGACTCAGAAATTTGTTGGGCAAGATGAAGCAACAACAACTCGATACGACTGAGATATGAGTTGACAACAAATTAGCAATTGAGTTGAGCAAGAATCCGGTTAACCATGAGAGAAGCAAGCATATTGACATTCGCTTTCACTTCATCCGAGATCAAGTGAAAGAAAGAAGTATAGAATTAGTGTACGTGACAAGTCGGGACCAAGTCGCGGATAACTTCACGAAACCGCTACCAATGATACTACTCAACAACTGCAAAAGATTTCTCGGCATAAAAGATGGTAGAAGCATTTAAGTTTATGGGGGAGTCTTGTTGAATAAACATTAAATGTCCTTTTTTAATGTAGAAGATGAAATGTCAAGAGTCGGCAGTTACTTTTACGGGTGATAATGTATTTTAATTTTTAGTTTTAGAAGGGAAAACTACAGCCTATAAATAAATCATTGTATTGTTTGTAAGAATATATAGAATCAAAGAAAAAGTCTCTCTTCAGAAATAATTCTTCTCAGTTATAGTTTGTAGCCAGTAATTTTTTTTACAGATAATGCAAACAAATATATAGGTCATACAAGTAGCAAATAAGACTTTCATCTATCTATTGATCTCATATAGATTGTATCGGTAGTTCGGTCAACCACCAATATTGAGATAATACTATTCTAGTAGAAAAGATAATTCATAATTTTGGTAAGATTCTTAAATTATAGGGTTTGCCTAATTTCATTCGTATGATGCATATTTACATAGTTTGGTTTGCATTAATATCGAATGTAGAATGAAGGTTAGATTCTTATCATAATGCTTTTTTTCCCTAATAACATACAAGGTGATTATCACCATTAAGTCTATTCCATTTATTGTCCCCTCATAGTTAACCCCTCAATATTTTACGATCAAGATAACATGTCAACTCTACTTGAGGATTATTCATAAATTCATACCTTTTAGATAACTCTTCAACTACTTTTGATAGTTACTTCACATGTACATTCTTATTTTCTAGTTTTGGGTATCTTAAAGACTTTGAACTAATATGGTCTTAAAATTATTTGTATTCTTGTCTTCTTATGTATACTCATATAATAAATACAAGTTACCCCTCAAATCTCACCGATGGAAACTATACAAGTGAAAGAAACTCAAAGGGCTATCACCACCTTATGAGTCACTACCACTCATATGTGTTATGGAATATTTGTCACCATCCTCTACAATAATTATATGAATCTCATACTAAAGGTGAAACTATTAAGAGAATATTCTATAAAATATTTATATTAATTGAGAGTTAGTTCTTCTAAGACATGCATAATGGATTGATATATAAAAGTATCTATGCCTTTGATTTCATGAGTTCCATACTCGCAATGATTAACATATCATAATTTTGGGTTTGAACAGATAGATTTGTCTCATACATCATAGTTGAAAGGATTAGTACTTCCTATGCATGTCATATGTATGAGTGAGCCTTATGGTTTACTTATTATCATTCATTATAATAACATACACAAACTCACCAATAGTAAAACTCTAATATTAGTTCTATTTAATCACCAATTCCATTAATATCTATTCCATAACATAATTCAAACATGATAATTAAAATTCAAAGCATCCATACACCACATTAATCATAATTAATAAACCCTAGGCCTCAATTTAGTTTGACATTAGGAAGAGATACATATGAGATTTTAGGAGAATTATTCTCATTAATCTTGAGCTCCTAATGACAACTCTCATGAGAATCTAGGATTTAAAAGTTAATTCCCATGTTATTTTTATTTATTCCTAGAAATATATTTTAGAGAGGGGGGTTTGAAAGTAGAGGTGTCAAACGGGCCGGCCCAGCACGGCACGGCCCGTTTTTCACGTGCCCAGCCGTACGGCACGGTTTTTTAAATTCGGGCACGGCAAGGCCGTGCCGTGCCGTGCCGGCCCGCTCGGGCACGGGCGCACGGCAAGGCAGGGCAGGCGGGGCGGGGCGGGTCGGGTCTGTTTGGACCCGACCCGCGGTCTTTTTACCGGGGGCGGGGCCCGGTTGGGTCACGAATCACGAGTCACGACGCAGGCACGCGGGCCGGCGTGCCGTGCCAAGGCACGAGCCGTGCCGGGCACGGCCCGGCACGTGGTTTGTTCGCCCGGGCCCGGCACGGGCCCGGGCACGTTTTTTTATCGTGCCGGGCCGGCCCAGGCACGGCCGAACCGTGCCGGGCCGGCCCAGGCACGGCCGAACCGTGCCGTGCCTCTTGCCGGGTCGGGCCGGCCCGGCCCGTTTGACACCTCTATTTGAAAGTCATGCCCCCTAACTCTAGGATTTATCCATAGTCACACATTTCTTCCTTACTCATGGATCCCATAGGGAGTGTGAAAATCATCCCTAGGGTTGTTGTTATACTTATTTTAAGTTGAAGAAGAAGGAAGGTCGACTGACATGCATATTTCAAGTCCCTTTAATCACTTTTTTTGTGTCGTTATACTTCACTAATTCTAGGTATTTTCTAAGTAGAAAGGCATGGCTTTGGAGTGATGTAGTGACATTGACCTCTAATCTCTTAAGCTCAAAGTGTGGTAGTGAGAAGTAAATGTGGCATTTGCAATTAGCTCATATATAAAAGTCCTAGTACTAGGACATGGCTTTAGCTTAGCCTTCTCTTTAGGGAAAAAATTCATGACCTTGGAAATTACTGTGGCTTGAGTATTGCTCTCTATAACTCTATATAGCTAAGAGTCATGGTACTAGAACATAGCTGCACCTCTAAACTAGAAATATTAAGTTTTGATAAATATAATGCTATGATACTTGAAAATGGTCATGGCTTTTAGTATCAGTGGGGTACTTAGTTACTTCAATGTGAAATTAATGTCGTAGTCATTGAAATATGGTTGCAACTCTAAGATAATATTATAACCATAGAGAATAAATGAAAGGATTGTATTGAAGAGGTAGTAGAGTTGAAACATAAAAAGATTACCATGATTAATTATAATAAGTTTTGACCAAGAATAGACGTTGAAACTACTTGATATGACCAACCATCACCATGTCGCCATTTACCTCCAAAAATATAATGATTTCATTACTATCCACTACAATCCATATATTTTATATATTTTCATATTACAAGTCTAATTTTTCATATTTTCATAAAAAGATACCAACCATCACAAGTCTAATTTACTAAAATTATTCTAATTATCATATATTTTCATATTACAAATCATCAAAAACTATCCAAATATACTAGAATCTTAAATATTTTATATACTAAACACATAACTCAACAAAAATAGTCATTATTTTTTTTTGTACACCATGACTCTACCATAAAGTTGAAAATTTTATTTCATTATGCAACACAATCATCATAGCTATGATATTTTCTTTGAGCCATGAATACACTATCTCTAAAATACTTAATGGCCACAATATTATTTATTCATCATGTTAGCAAAGTACCCCTCTATCCAAAATAGTTGCAGCAGATTTTCAGAGCCACGATGAATTTGATACAAAGCCAAAATACGAAGTGTTTTGAGTAACTACACTATTTTCTACCAACTTTTTATTCCAGAGAGTACTTACTCAAGTCACAATTTTTTCAACATTATGACTTTGTACTCAAGAAATAAAACACCAAATTCATGTCCAATACTAGCAAAGTAACTTTATGTTATAGAGAGTAACTATTTTAGTTATCACAATCTTGATACCAAGACACTTTGCTTAGAAAGTTAATACCAAAGTCACGAAATTATTATTAGTTGTGACATTGTTGTTGGCTTTTTGAGAGAAGTGTCATGATAATATTAGCATCATGACTTTGTGTTACAGAGAGTAATTATCTCAGTCATGAAAATCCCAATATTGTAACACTTTACTTTGAGAGCCAATACCAAAGTCATAGCCTATCATATCACAATGATATTGTATTATAATAAGTAAAGGTATCAATCATGGTCATTCTAAATGTCATAATATTAATGCTCCAAAAAAGATTTTAAGAGATGATAAAGTTATAGCCTCTCAAGTTAATGATGTAACTTCCAATATAAAATCTCACATGGAAGTATAAAAGTAACAATTAGAAAAAAAGATGCACAAAAGAGAAATTAGGAAAAAAATATGAAACCACAATGCCGAGAACCCTAGGTGATGTAATTTTGACTCCTATTTAAGGAAAATCCAAAAAAATCACAAGCATTCTTCGATTAGAATTAGGAATGCTTACTTAGATTTTTACTTAGATATTTATTGGGAAAGATAAAATCCACTGGATATCTCTTAACACATCTCATGTGATTTCATCCCTAATGTTTGGCTAATACATACTTAGGGCTGGTGAATGTACTGTGCTATGATGAATTAACAAATATATGAATCTATGTTTATGCTTGGATGTTAATGGATATGGATAAAAAGAACTAAAAATTAGGGTTTTCATAAATACGTAGGTTTGTGCATGTCGACTATGGTGGATGGTGATAGATACATCATGAGACATACTCATGTGGTATATTTATAAGAAAGTGATAATCCTTCTATTCTTAAAGGGTGAGATATACAAATATGTGTGAAAACTCAAAGTTGAGTTAGGTTTTTTTAATCTACTTGTGGTACTTTCAAAGTTGAAAATATGGATTTATTTTAGACGAATCCATTGTGTACTTTCTAGAAGAACTAACTTTCGAGCAATATGTGGGTTAAGTAGAATGTCTACCTTAGAGTTTTATCATTGTGCAAGAATTTTGTGTCTTCCATGGTGGTCATTGATAGGTATGTACAAGACACATGCAAGTAGGAGAGATTAGTAAGGCGGTGATTGCTCTATTAGTCTCTCCCTTTTTTATGACTTACATAGGTGAGATTTATTAAAAGATGTGTCTTAATTATTATGAGTATAATATTAATGAAGCTGATAAGTACAAATACATTTAGTCCCACATTATTTTTCATATTTAAGGTAATTAAATATTATAGAATAGAAATACATATTCAAAGTAATTGTCAAGTACAGTTGACATATTACCTAAAAGGTATAAATGTGAGAATGATCTTTGCATAGAATGATGTGTTGCTTCATTGTTGAAATACCAAGGGATAACTATTAGATGATCATTATTGGTAATGATAATATAAGGATAATGGCCACCTTGTATGCTAAGAGAATACATGAGAATTTTCATACTAATCTACTAATCATCCAACAACCAAACATGTCATTGACCAAATACTAAAGAAATATTATCACGCATAAGAAAGTGAGCCAACTCAAGAATCTGGGTATCTTTCTAAAGACAGAGCATATTTATTCAATTTAAGCAGTAGTTAGATCAATATTAATTGATTGAACTGTCTATCTACACTATTCACATGAGATTCATATCCAGACTTATATCTACATTATTATTTATATTACTCGTATACTCATGGAACTAATTTGGAGGAGTGATCCTTGCCTAATAAGATTTTAAGATTTTTCCAATTAACAATAGAAATATTTATCAAATCATGTTATGCCAAGTTTTGACACCCTCACAAAGTCATAACAATGGTCAATTAAGTTATTTCAGTTTGGATGATTCGTGCTAATCCAAGTGTCTAGTCAGGCTAAAAGTTGGGTCACAAATCGAAATCAAATGATAAACCTTACATAAAAGAAATAAATTTTATAGAAAATATTGAATATTTATTGTATTTTGATTCATTGTTATGAGAAATTCTTGTAGGAGTAAGATAACCAACAAAGAGAGAAGAGGTGGATTCACTTGACAAGAAAAGTTGATATGAAACAAAGCCAAAAAGTGATGATAAATGAGTAATTAATAAAAAAATGGCAAGAAGTATTCTAATTAAAGAAGAATACAACAACATGAGTTAAATATGAAATAGAAATATTTATGAAATATTCTAATTTTTTTGTATCTCATAAAAAAAATATAATAATCATGTGTAGGTAACTATTCTTTGCATTGAAATTTAATGTGAGGTTTCTAAATTTTAAGCAAATAGTTTTAGGTTATTGAAATTATGAAAGCATAATAAATAGAAAGTTTGTAAAATAGTATTAATTACACTATTATAAATGAAAAAATTTATATCACTCTATTAAGTTTTTTTTTTGTTATCTCATTAAAATCTTACAAATTTAAAATTCATTGGCACAAAATTATATTGAAAGAAGAAAGTATATTATTTAAAAAATACATGTTTAAGAGAATGCCTCATTAAAGCTAGTAGTCAACAAAAAGAAAATAACAAAACTGAACAACTTAAAAGTGTGCAATCATAAACCAATTTGTTCATGCAGATGATAACAAAACATTTAGACAATGCATATTAATTAATAAGATAATTTATTAATGCACTAAGTGAGGCAAGAATTAGTAAAAAGACCAATTAGGTTATAGCTTAAGAAAATATGATGGATATATATTTTAATAATCTTTTATAGTTTGTATGAACAAAAAAAAATATGAAACATGATATATTTATGTATCCTTGATGTAATTATTTTTAATTTATGAAATACTCAACAGGTATCATAAAAAATTCTCATATGAACTTCAACCAAACACACTTATGACTCACTTCATAAAGAATCAGAATTGATAGAAGATTGGAATATGTCATAATTATTGTTTCCATCATGAATTTCAGCAAAAATAGTTCCACCATATGTTGCTCTATTGTAAGTTTTGCACCTAACATTATGAAATTTATACAATTAGCCAACCTTTGCAAATCCTATCAATTTTTTTTATGAATTATATACAAATTATAATCATGAATGTATCTCAAAGATAATGTAATACATATTTACTAGTATTATCATGGCTTCATATAGGAATCTAGTTTTGCCTCATAAGACAATTAATGACAAATACAATAACATCCATATTATATTCGGCAATGTACATGAGTATTCCAACAACACAAATGTGATAATTAGGGAATGGTAGGTCCTAATTATATTTTTGTGAGTAAAGAAAGTCCAACAAATAGATTATAATTGATATGCTTAGGACAATTAGTTTATACAAACAAATTTGTTTAAATTCCTCTTTAACATAACATGTGACTGGTATATTAGTAATTTTTGAACAAATGCTCAAACTATTCAGTAATATAAATATGTGAATTTTTTAAATCTTTTAATTTGAACTCGTTTTTATGTAGATATGTTCCTCCATGAGATCGTTAGCAATCCTGATGATATTAACATCATCTACAAATATTGTAACGATTGTGCAGCCATCATATGAACATGCCTTTAATATACATGACCATGTACCACACATATACCACACATGGTCATATTGTTTTGGCTCATATAAAGGCATTTTTCAATTTGATTGAAATCACATTGTGTGTTTTACATGTACATATATATGACATTCTTTGTCCAAGATAGACTCACATAAATATCATTAACCATTTTTTCATATAAGTTTTTATATTATATATGAGATACATATTATGCCTCGTTTTAAGTATCATACTAGTCATGCAATGTAGAGTGATCATATCCATAACAATAAAATATGTTTTCTCATAATCAATATTTAATTTATATGAGAAATAGTGAGCAACTAGTTTTATCACTTCGTTATCCTTATTGTACTGTTGAGCAAACACTAATTTATAATGCCCAACTAGTTTCAAAATGTGAGGAGTTAAAAATATGGTTCCGAATTTATCACACTCAAAATTGAATCTTGTTTTTATCTAAAATTACTTATTTTCTTGATGATTATTAATATCAATGTTAATAGTTATGGACCCAATTTTTTTTTTTTTTTGAGAATAAGAAATACTTTTGAAGCAAGTTTATCAATGATAATTAATAAATTTATATTTATGTTTTTTCTTGCATTCACAAAAATTAATTGACATCTGAAAATTCAAATTTACACACATAGTATGTGTTTCATATTTTGAAGATTTAATTGTTTCATAGTATCCATCTATTTATCATTATTACAAATACTCTTTTAATAATTTTAATATCAATTGGTTGTCTATGTTTTCAACATGGCTATGGTTATTTTAATTTTTACTCATATATAGGGACCATAATTCTTGTGAAAGTATTTGCAATTATAATATGAGATTTTTTTTATTCGTTTAGCATTTTTAGATGCATTTGCTAGTTAAGATGAAAATTTTGTTAATTTCTAGTCCACCATGTCTTGTATGAATATCAAAAATATTTAATTGCTTTTTCTTTTATAAAAATTTTGAGATTCTTTGGAAATAAAATGTGTCTTTCCTTTTCATAATATTGGAAACTTTATCTCAATAAACAAACAATCAGAAAATTTTATCACCGAAAAATATTATTTCTTTAAGCCCCAAATATTGTAAGCCTGAGGAAGGTTTACAATATTTGGCTAAATCAATTTGTGTAGCAAATCCAACTACACACATTGAAGTGGCTAAATCATTACATACACCCATATAGCATGTGATCAACTAATACATGTCAATTTTGAATTTGAAAAGAAATGTATCGTAATGAATTTTAACTATTAAATAAATGAGTCTAGCATGCCATTATATTTATGTTTGTGGACTATGTATTGTTCAATGTTTATATAATGTTTACTAGAATTATTCATTTTGATATAATTAATCAAATAATGTGAGAAAAAATAATCATAATTTGATAATTTTATAAAGTATATAGCTAGACAAATGTCAAGTTATGAGTACACAACAAGCTAACGCAAGACCAAAATGTAAACCATAAAATATCAAAATAGTCCACGTGGTGCATTGATTGCTGCACACATAATTTACTAGATATTTTGAAAAAGTACAAGAGATTAAATGTTCACTGTAATCAATGATAACTTATAATTAATTTGTCTTGTGAGCATTCAAAAAAAATATGCCAAGAAATTGTTGGATTTCTGAGTGGATGTCTAACATATTTCTCATTATAATTGAAGCATCATATTAGACATGCATTATCTAATTTATAACCCCAAACCATTAAGGTTCCATTTTTTATATATTTAAATTAAGTTCAATTCAACATGTTTTTTGATTTCATTTATTAATGTAATAAAAACTTAAGAAGAAAACCAATGATAAAGAACTTTGTTCCATGGGAAACAAAACAAAAGCTCTTCCAAAGCCATCTTTTAGTTATGTAGTTCTTGGAATAGTAGTCATATGCTTTTCATAATGTGATAGGAGCATGAGCAGTTTTGTTTACTAATCACATACTTTTAAATTACTTTCTCTACATGTACTAGACTTTAAAAAAAATCAATTGATATATATATATATATATATATATATATATATATATTGAAATTGCCCCAAACTTTTAAAAATATATGTAAACATAAATATAATGATATAGTATTCAAAAGATAAGAATTTTTCAAAAAATATTAGAGTGTGACAACTAACCTAATGAGTCCAGATTTTGTTAGTGAAGAAAAATTACTTGAGAAAGAATAGTTTAAGAATTTTCAAGACCAAATTACTCTAGTAATCTAAGATCCATAGATCAAGCAATTCCTCGATATGAATAATTTTCAATAATTAAGACTTAAAAATATGAGTTGGCCACATAATTTTGGCATGGAGGTTTGCACCAGGCCATACTAGCCCTTGGTCTAGTGGCCCAAACCCTTGTGCCTGGGCATGATATGTGCACCTTGGCCACGAGGCTAAACAATTCAAATTTTTTTTGGAATTCTAGGCTAGACCAGACCGGCCATGTGATGTAACATTTAATTTTTAAAAGCTAACTTTTTGTTTTTATTCTCTCTCTAATATAAATTAGAGTGGAAATCACTAGCCAAAAGTTCTCTCTCTCTCTCTCTCCCATGATGACCCTATTAGTTCTATGTATTGATGTTACTCTCTTAAGATGTGTTTAACCCTAAAAACCATCCTCATGATCATTCCTTGCATAGTTTCCTTTCCTCGCTTGCAAATTATGGGTTCCTTCTCATTTTTGGCTTGGGTGTTGTTCTTCTTTACAAGGGATTTCTACATTGTACATTTTCTAGTGAGGTAATTATGTTACCTATTGAGTACCTATTAGTTGATCCATTAAACATTTTCAATTGCAATGATGTGAGAATATCCATGGGTATATACTATTTCATATTAGTTGTACAAATTTCACTTTATTTTAATTCATTTGTAGCTTCAAAGTTTATGTGCATGCTCCCATGAAGTTTCAAGGAGTGGACAATAATATGAATTTTGATATTGATGATTATGATCAAGATCCCATGCACATATTGAGTCTTGCAAACTTTATAATTTGATTGTGCTTTTGTTTATGTATATTATGTTTTATTTAATTATCTCAAAGATTTCCAACTTCATTAGAAGAGAGTATGTGCACATCATGCATCACCAGAGAATGAGCTTCTCTATGGGTTGCTCAAATTTTAGAAGTATGACATAGGATAAATTTGTTTAATGGGAAGCTTGAATGGGGCAGTTTTTGGACAAGATGTGAGAAAACATGGGCTCTTCTTCATTGAATGTGAAAAAAAATAGGACATAGTCTTTGAATTGAAAATGACCCCTAGAGGCGCTTCTTCTTTCAAATGGCAACAATTATTTTCAAAATTGATTTTTTTGAGGTGTCATCCATCCATAAGTTATAATGGGTTTTCTTGGATCCACACAAGCATATATATCTAGGTCAATTTGTGGATTAGAGTTATGATAAGGATGCAGTAAGGTGCAATGGTCAAGAAGCTATCATGAACTTCGAGCCAAGCACAAATGTAGAGGAGTTAATTTATGTGTCCAATAATGAAGGTGATCATCTTGATGCTAGAACACACAAAAATTTCTTTCCTCCATACAATTATTTTTAGCTTCTTCTCAAATGTGATGATGTTTCAAGTACAAATTAGAATATATTTCTTGACTTTAACATGTGAATTGTTTCTCCAAGTAGATCCCACTAACAAATTTCTTCCAATCCACTCGAATCAATATGATTTCTTGAATGGCTTAAATGGAATTTTGATAAATAATGGTTGGGTATGTGCGTGCGTGCGTGTGTATATATATATATATATATAGAGATAGAGAGAGAGAGAATGTATTTTATCTATTGGTTTGATCCAAATTTGAGTTGCCAAACTTTGAATCTTCAATAATGGAGCACCATCGTTAGCTTCAATGTCATTCTACAATGTCAAATGAGCAACCTATGGTTCTCACCATTTACTGAGTTCCAATTTATTTCTTGCAACGATTGTATCATCATGATACAATATTTGATAAGTGAAGAATTCTCCTTCCATTTGTCCAACACATACAAAATGAGTAGTTCAAAGTTATTAGAGGTGAAAAATGGGCATGGGATCTAATCCAACATGTGATACAACCCAAAATAATATGGGCCTGACATGGCACATGACCCACCCATGGAAATGGTATGAGCATGCATGACTTGAAGGCATAGGTCATTCAAGGGAAGGAGTTTTATTCATTATCAGAGCATGCAACATGACACACCCATTATTGCTAGCCTGCCTAGGCTCAAATTATCTTGGGTTTCTAGTCATGCTCGAGATGTGCCTTGGGGTAGGCTGAACTCATGACTCAGATATGATGTGTGAGATCATGTGCCAAATTTTTAAAAAATAATCATGGATTAGGTTAGGTCTGATGTCGCATCAACTACACTCATCCCACCCAACTCAACACTTAATCTAATGGTGTCTAATTCATTGTGTCTGTAACTAATAACAATTGGAGCAATGATTGGATATGATCCAAATCATTGATGTCCAACCTTTAGATAGAATCTAATGACTAGAATTTGTCTAATGGGATCATCCAAAAAAACTCTATAAAATTTTTTTTAAATGATTTAATAAAATTAAAAAAAAATCTAGTAATCAACCAATAGAATTATACCCAACTATAATATTATAAAAAATATATATTTGCTAAAATAACAGTGAGACTAGATACTTAAGTAGACATACTAAATAATACACCAAAAAGTATGATATATTAGATCTTAAATAGATATAGTTTACTGTTATGATTTTATGAGACTACCAAAACTTTCATTAATTAACATGATCTCGAACATTTATTGAGCAAGAAATTCTTTATCTAATATAGCATGATCTTAAATAAATATAGTATACATGTCATATAAATAATAAATTATTCATAAGTCAAGATATTAATCCCACATGGATTATGTAAGTAGTCGATCAACTAATAATGAACTAACTAGTACTCAAGTTTTATAAATATACTTTGTTTTTAAAATGATACTCAGACTTTAAGGCTGAGTCACATCCATGTCCAACCTTTAATGCATGTTTACCTCTCTTTAAATATCAATTTCTAATCATTTTCTGCCACTTACATGCAACAGACTCAGGGTCTCCCAAATGAATTGGTATCACTCAGTTCTCTATTCCTTGCCTCCTCAAAGATTTTAATAATGTGTCCAAATTTTTTCTTGGGAAGATATGAATATAAGCTATTTCTATTTGAGATGTATCTTCCATAATACATTTCTTTTCTCAACATTAGTTTTATCTCCCTCTTCTATTATTTTCATGTATTATTCTCACTTATTATCTTTTTTCTCTAATTTATTTTCTAAAGAGCAATGCAAATGCATTATCTCCACTTTTGACTACTCATCCTTATAGCTTGCATCAAATTTCATTTTTCTAGCACTTACATGAATTCTTCAAAATTGCATCAACTGGGTCCAATCATTCTTCATTATATTTTTTTCCACTTCTTTATATTACTTCTATGTCATTTTGAGGAAGCGAGATATATCTTGCCCACCTTTAGTCAATTCTTCACCTTCAAGAATTTTCTTTTTTTATTGCTTCCTTCAAGCTCTCTTTTAACACTCACTAATGTCAATGGAGATATTTGCGGTTACATTTCAATTCTATCTTCATATGTCATGACTCACTTGGCTCGATACATGGATTTTCCTACATTTCAACTAATTCACCATTATCAAAGAATGGTTAATTAGTTATTCGAAGAATTCAACCTCCAAAAAGTTGAGAATAGACTTCCCAAAGATTTTCTCACATTCTTTTAGTTGAGTGAAAAGTAATATTATCCTATCTTGCATTTAGTTGAGATGTGCATAGTTAGATATAAAATAAAGCATAAAAAATATAACCAAACCTTATTTTCCTCTATGAGTTCTCCAACATTAAGTGTACATAAATATTTTTTAACAAAACTCTCCATTCTCGTATTTCATCTGTCAATATTGTAGTGATTACTTTATAGCTTGGTTGTATCTTTTAGGATTTGAAGGTCATATCATCAATGAGTCTTTGTAATTCAAATATCTCATTGATAGATTTCTTATCGAATGACACCCAAACTCCTATACATAATACTTTTTGTCATTAATGTCTTATAAATTAGAATATATTTACTTGACAATCATAGCATTTTCCCATTCTATGTGCACACAAAATTTTTTCCATTGTCTCCTCTCGATCAATTCATGGAAAGGTAAAATAAAATTTTTAAAACCATGCTCTCTTATAAAGATCTTCTTGCCTAAGATTGAGATCATCCACTTTCCCCATTTCTATAAGGAAAGTTGTCTTCGATGCCATGACTTTAGGAAAGCCTCTATGGTGGATTGCCATAGTTACTTGCCTTTTTCCTTCCAACTCAATTCAATTTTGTCTTTTCTTTCTGTTAGCTTTAAAATCAAGGTTTCATCCTCCAAGCTATCTTGAATCTTCAATTGTTAGCCTTCAAGAAGTTTTCATTGTCGTAGAGAAGAAAAAAGATCAGAAGTGCAATGAAAATTTATAGTTATGGGCTTTAAAAAGAATTAGGTTTTAGTTACAACCCTAACAAAATATATCATGACTTTTTGCATGGTCGTGACTTGTAATTTAAAAAGAAAGTCATACACAAAATAACAAGAAAGTTGTGGCTAGATTTGATGGCCACTTCATTTAAGTATCTATTATGTATAGGTATTAATGATATGTGTATTCATGCATACAAAAACATAATGATGTTTATTATATCATACACTCAAAAAGTAAAACCTTGTGTAGCCTTTCAAATATTGCTACATTTAATGTCCATAGTTAGATTTATTTTTTTGGTCAAATTTCTTTATTATCGATCTCAAATGTCCATGATATTTTATCATGAAAATTTTCTCTCCTTTTGTCTTATATTCTTTGTGTCAATCAATGATGTTGAGTAGAAGATATCTAAAATTCCTTTCTTTATTTGGACATCCATATCAAAAAATTTCATAGCTCCTTCAGTTTTTGTCAAGGCTTTGTGCCACATAGGTCTAGTGATGAAAGTCATGACTTTTTTAGGTGTCATAATGTTTTTATGTATATAACTTTTTTATGTACTCCAACCTCAACCATATCATTGTTTTGTTCATTCTCTTTTTTTTGATATCATTTTCCTTCATGCATTCCTCATTGAGTATTTAGCTTCGAATGGAAAAACTTTCAAAATTATGCATGTGCCTTTAAGTTTTTTTTTAATATATATTATCCAATCTAATTATGCATCATTACTCTTCTTTGTCTATATTAGTATGCTAAAATATTGTCTTTATATGATGGTTCTTCTATCCAATTTAAATATTCATGTTGTTGTAGTTGTCATGGACTCTCGTATATTTGGTTGGATGATAGCACATATAGAATAATAGAAATTATTCTTCGGTCTAAAATATCACCTATCATTTTTAAATGAATTCATCTCTTCCATTTGATATATTTGATTGGAAAAGATCATCTATTTGGTCTCTTAGTTTATGGGTCCAAAAGGTTTAACCCAGTCTCATAAGTTGTACTCATGTAAGTCATGACAGATATAAAATAAATAAAAAGATAAGTACAAAACAAAATACAAATACAATATATGCACTAAGTAATAATTATATCTACAAAACTAGAAACATAACTATTTTTTGTAAGGATGGTTTTATCAACTCAAGTTGACTAATCAAACTATAATAAAATAATCTTCAACAATAGTGCAACAAATTTTTTATGCTTTTATGAAGGTGCCAAAACTATCATTAACATATTCTCAAAATCTTGTTGGGTGAGGATCTTTTGTCTAACATAGCTCCACATGTACATGATTCATACAAGTAATAAAGTTGATGTATATTGATCTCATAAAAATTATATAGATAGTTTGATCAATCAATAGTGAACTAAGTACTACTCGAGCTGAATATATATACTTAGTCTTTAGAAATATATTCAGATTCTAGGGTTGACTCACATCCTTGTGTGTGATGATATTTCTTTTGTGTTTGATCAATATCATATTTATTTATTGGATAAAGGGTAGATTAGTATGAAAATACTTGTGTGCCCTCATAGCATGCAAAATGTTTATTACTTTGGATGGGTCACTATTAAAGATGATCTCGTCATAGTTATCCTTCTATTATTTTAATATCAAAATCACATGTAATTATGTTTAAGAGTTATTCGGATATCATTTTTTTAGGCAATACATTTGATAATTACTTTGAATATACAATTCTATTCTTTAATCTTTAATTTTCTTTAAGATACAAGATAATATGATATTAAAATATTTGTGCTTTTAGATTTATAAGCATAATACCCATGAAAATTAATATATATATCTTCTCATGAATCTCACCCATATAAGTCATAAATGAGGGAAAGACTTGTAAGACTATACCATCATACTAGTCTCTCTCACCTACTTGTATCTTATGACATACCTATCATTATCTACCATAATCGACACATAACTCTCACACTATGGTGAGTCTCACAGGTTAGACTTTCTATATAACTTTTAAATTGCTCGAATAATAGTTCTTCCAAAAAGTATATAATGGATTGGTCACAAATACATTTGTGCTTATGGCTTAATAAAATTTCATACTCATTATGATTAAACTTATCTTAGCTTTGAGTCATTATTCATTGTTTATCCTACACATTAAGATTAAAATATAAATTATTTTTTTCATACTATACCATGTGAGTTTGTTCATGACTTACCCATCATTATCCACCATGACCAACTTGCATAAACCTATGTATTTATAAAAATATTAAGTTTCAGTTCTAATTAACATCAATATTTATCAACATCTAAACAAAAACATATTCACAAAAATAATTTTCCTAGCACAGCACGAGACACTACATGATTTAGTCATGATAGGCACGACATGATTCAGCCATGCCAAGCATAATACAACTTAGTTTAGAGCCAAGCTTGGACCAAATTCATGCCAGCCTAGTCCATTCCATGCCTTTTTATGCTAGTCCATGGCAGAGGAGGCACGACTCGACATGATGGCCCATGTGGGTTGGTTTTGGCCTAGCTAGGCAACATGCTAGTTTAGACTTGACCCAAGCTTGTTTGGAATGAACCAAGCTTACTTGGCCTAACTTAAGCTAGCTTAGAATGAACTAGGCTAGCCTGGTTAGGCCTTAGTCCTGACATGGCATGACATGAATTGGCACGACCTATGCAGAAGACATGTCAATGGTCTATATTGGGCTGCCCATTTTTAGAGCCTTATTAACATGACCCAAGCTAAAATCAATGATGTGTTAGTATGGTATGACTTGTTTGACACATCTAATCACAAAACAAATATATTCATTAATTATAGATCTAAAGTTTGTCAGATATTTGGGAAGAAATCATGCAAGATGTACTGTAAGACATCTCTTATATTTTAGAGTTCCCAATGAACACCTAAGTAAAAATCTAAGTATATAATTTTAATTCTAATTGAGGATTGATTAAGTTCACTTTAGATTTTCCCTAAATAGAGATCAAAACTATGTTACTTAGATTTTTTGGTTTGTATGGTTCGTGTTTGTTACCCTTTTTCTCTTCTTTTCAACTTTTTTTTCTAAGTGTAACTTTTATACTTTTTGAATGAATTCAAAAGATATTTAAGTTGGAAGTCATAGCATAAAATTAATATTATGACTTTATTTTTTCTTTAGATCTTTTCTAGAGCAATGATATCAAGATACTATGAATGGTCATGATGAGTACCTTTACTTTTTGTTACTCAAAATCACAATACTTGAATTGACCATAACTTTGGTCTTGGATTTCTAAGCAAAGTGTCATGAACTAAGATTGTTGTCACTAAGATAAGTATCCTTTATAATACAAAATCATAACATTAGAATTGATTGTGACTTCATGACATTTAGAGCAAATATGATGGCACTAGGATTGTCATGACTTAGATAATTACTATTTGTAACTCAAAGTTGCGACACTATAGTTTACTATGGCTTTGGTATTTGAAAATAGAAATATAGTTACTATAGTAAATATTCTCTAGAAGAAAAGTAATATAACGACTCAAAATAATTTGAATTTTGGCTTTGTATTGAATAAATTGCACCTCTGGAATTGTCACGATTATTTGTACCAATAGAGTACTTTGCTACTGCAATGAAAAAATTATATCATGAGCATTAAGTATTTTAGAGATATCATGGTCACAACTCAGAAAATATTATGGTCATAATGATTATGTTATACAATAAAATACTTGTGTCAAATCACTAGTAGAGTCTTGGCATACAAAGAATGTCATGATTATTTTTTTAGAGTTATAGTCAAAAAGGAATGCCAAAAATACTCAAGAATAAGGGTGGAAAGTATACTCAAGTCATGACATGGGAATTGACATGACTTTCCATCATTTCTCTCCTCTCTGAGTCTTTGTTCCACCAAGTTTATAAATTTCACTTAAATCACTATAATTTCACTAATATTTGTCAAATTATCTCAAAATAAAAATTTTATAAAATTTATCCAATAAATACTAGAATATGTGAAAACATTATAAGATATACTTATCAAATATCCCAAAAAAGTCAATATGTTGAATGTTGAACACTCACCCTTATCATCACTAAAATTAGATCTACTTCAGGTGCTATCAACCATGAGGTTGCAGGATAATGGATGACTATATTTAATGGTATCAACCATGCGGTTGCAAAAAAAAAAAACAAAATAAACAAAAAAAAATACATAAACACACAAAATCATTAGCAAATTATTTATGATAATTTATTACACAATTTAATATAATGTTTACGTACTCAATCAATGTCATTGTCATGTTATTATATCTCAACGATAAATTCAAGGTATTCTAAATTTCTCACTAAATGGATTAACATGATGTCATATCAATCTACTACAATTTACAGTGTCAAACTTCTTATCTCTCATTTTAAATGTGACTTTTAAATTTCCTTTAATTTTTGATACTTGACACCATGAAAAAATTGAAAATATCATGATCATCCATACATTGTATTTATGTTATGAATTTTATCATAAATAAATTGAAGTAATACACATCAACAAAATTGTAGACACATAAGGAATTATGCTCATGTTAAAATATTTTTTTAAAATAAATATAAAAGAAATTAATATCTCAATAACTTTATCTCTAATAGTAAGAGATATTGGATATGCCGAGTTTCAATCATGAGATCTACTATATCCGGACTATGATATTTCTATCATCTAGAGTTAATTGAAAATGGAAGCATGTGAAGACCCTCCTCCCTACGGGATTAGTTGAAGTGCCCATGGGTTAACTCGGACACCTACAGTTATGCAATTGAAAAATGTTAAATTTTTTAACCACTAACCAAAAATAAGACCAATTTCATATAGTGGATTTGTAAGAGTTAAAAAATATCATTTTTTTTAAATGCCCCCCCCCCCCCCCCCCAGATCTCAACAATTTTATAAAGCTGATCGCCATAATGTAAAAAAAGAGTTAAACCCAAGCCTTGCACAATAAGACAATCTTTAATTGTACGTGTTCGAGAGAGAGAGAAAGAGAGTTTCTCTTAACAAAACATGCCTTTCTAGCAGCAGGCAACACTTAGGTTTAATGCTTCAGTGTGTTTCACAAATTTGATTTGTAGAAATTGACATAAACCCCTATGAATCTTATCTACGAAGCTTGCATAAATGCTGGTTCTTTCTCACGAACAATGAATATAAATATTACAGTCCAAATAATGTAGGAATAATCCCATATTCATGTACGAGAAACAAAAGAATAGACTACAAACTGAACCACAAGATCACGCAACGACATAAGATTGGTTATGGCAGCAACACTCAGCTAAGGAGATGATACATCAAGAGCTTTAAAGGATGGGTGAAGCAAGCCCAGTTCATCTTTCACTTCAATTGGATGGCTTGTCTCATTTCTAACTCGCTTCACTCTTCTACTAGCAAGAGATTTATGGGTGAAGCCATACATCTGAAGTATCTGATTATCTGCAAAATTAAAGGCCCTATCCATCTGCTTTAAGCATCTCTCAACTGGGTAATCCCCAAATTTCCCGCAAGGCTTGCAACCAACAAAATGAGTCACCAATGGCCACCTGTGGTCACCCAAACCAGGATGGTAATTCTCAATCATTTCTTCATAGCGATCAACCAAAATCCCCCAGTAACCATGCAAGTAATAAGCACTCTCTAGATACACCTTATCACCCCATTTCTCCCTCTGAGTGACGAGTAAATACACCATTGCAGATTGATCATCCGCTTCAAAAACAGGTCTATTCTTGAGCTCTTGAGTAAGTATCTTCCCAGCATCTTCCCTAATCTTCCCCATTGGACCCATTGGCGCCCATGCATCTAGAATATCCAATGCCCATTGGCAATTCCTTAGCAGAAAGCTCCCGGTGTTCAATCCAATCCAGTTCTTCTGATCATAAACCATCTCATTCCACCCATGCAACACCAAATTATGGTCCTTGTACCTATCCCATGGCACTTCAAATGCCATATCAGTCAACATAGCATCACTATCCATCCACCACAAGAACTCTATTTCAGGATGTGACAACAAAAGCTTCCGTATCAGCGGAAGCTTAGCCCAAAACCCAGCCATTTCGGCATCAAGAAGCGCCATATTGTAAAAAATTTCGATACCATGCACCCGACAATAGTCAATTTTGTTCTTGATTGATTTCAACAGGTAATGGTCACCCACCGAGTTCTCGCATGGTTTAGGAGAAGACCCGGTAACTAGCAGAACTCGAGGTTTATTAGGTTTCCAGAAATTAGTGAACTTTGGATTCTTGCTAAGCCATCCCGATCTCTGTTGGTCCCAATCAGATATCCGCGGCCCTAGGCTGTAAGGTTGCCTCGGGTCCTGCTTCTCATCATCCCCTTCGTCCACCAGTATTTTGTTAATGTCAAACGCAGAATAGTTACCGACACTGTTCCCGTCAGATTCAGACGAAGATGTAATCTCTATCTCCTTCAGCAAACGATGCGGCTCCACAGGCTTGCGGAAGTACAGACGATCGCGAAGCTCTCGGAGGTCCTGCTCCGGAGTACCAAACTTTCCAGCTCCGATTGTGCCGCGAAGTACGACGATGGTGAGGAATAAGCAAAGGATCGTAATTTTCCCGTGACGAATGGTTTTGTGTAGCTTTCGGGTTCTTTGAGCCCCCAAATACTCCTCTATCATGTCGACCACTGAGAATAAAATGGAGAAAGATCAGCTCTTGCCTATGCGTCGCAAATGATCATTGAGATGCGGGATCTAGCAAACTGTTTCCTTGCTTGGTGAAAGGCGAGCACCCTTGCGATCAGATCCGAAGAAAGATTAAGCATTTTAATAGTTCTGCTTTCTGACAAATGACAAAGGATAATTTTTCCCTCGTTTTTTAAGTGGACGTGGATGTCTTATGTCAGAGGATGGAAAGCGAAAACTTCGTTGTTTTTGTTCGAATTTCCGAAATATAATATTAATCATATTTATATCTGATATAATATTTTAAAAATTAAATAAATTTGCTGTATTTTAAAAATAATTAAATTTATATTTATATTTTAGTACATCAAAACAATATAATAATAATAATAAACTTTTTTTTTCGAAATTTAAAAATATACTAAACTCAAAAATTATTATGTTTTGGTGTACTAAAATACATAAATGCATTTTTTCCCCTTAATATTAAAAAAAAAAATTAAAATCTCATTTTTTGATATTCATAAACCAGTATTCGAATTCCCAAGCCGCTATTATTTTATTCTAAGCAAAAAATTATATATTTGTGGAACTTCAAAATTTAAAGGGTTAATTATGTTTTGAGGTGTTTTACCATGAATTTTTAATATTTAGAATCTAAATATTATTAAAAAAAACATAAAACCAAAAATAAATTAAAAATAAGGACATCCGAAGTTGTAAGTCCTAAACTACCTTCGCCCATCTCCCCTGCTTCTCACCCCTAGCCCTCGCCCGTCTGCCCTCACCTCTCGCCCCTCTCTCTCCACCCCTCTCCTCTCGCTTATCTCCATGAGCACAATCGTGGAGCTCGACGGAGCTCCACTAAGGAGCTTGTTGGAGCTACTCGAGTGCATAGTAGAGCTTGATGGAACTTCACGAGCTCCACAATGATGCTCGTCGAGCTCTACTTCGAGCTCACTGGAGCTCCTTCGTGGAGCTCGTGGAATTCCATCGAGCTCCACGATGAAGCTTGAGGAGCTCCAACGAGCTCCTTCGTGGAGCTTGAAGAACTCAGCCGAGCTCCAGTGAGCTCGATGTAGAGGTCCACGAAGGAGCTCCGTTGAGTTCCAACAAACTTCTTTGTGGAGCTCGTGGAGATCCATCAAGCTCCAATGAGCTCCTTCGCGGAGCTCGCGGAGATCCATCGAGCTCCAATGAGCTCCTTCGCGGAGATCCATCGAGCTCCTTCGCGAAGATCCATCGAGCTCCAATGAGCTCCTACGCGGAGCTCGCGGAGATCCATCGAGCTCCGATGAGCTCCTTCGCAGAGCTCGCGAAGATCCATCGAGCTCCTACGCAGAGATCCATCGAGCTCCGATGAGCTCCTTCGCAGAGCTCGACGGAGCTCCAGCGAACTCGCTGTGGAGCTCTCTGGAGCTCCAATTGCTCTACGAATGAGCTCACCAGAGCTCCACTTTGAGCTCGCTAACGAAGCTCCACGAAGGAGCTCATGGAAACATGCACGGGGAGAGGGGTGGAGAAAGAGGGGGCAAGAGGTGAGGGTAGACGGGCGAAGGGCGAGGGTGTGGGCAAGGGTGATGGGCTAGGAGCAAGGGCTAGGGGCGAGGAGCGAGGGCTAGGGGCGAGGAGCGAGGGCTAGGGGTGAGGTGCTAGGGCTAGGCGCGAGGGTGAGGGACAAGGGGCAAGGAGAAGAGCGAGGGTAGTTTAATATTTATGAATTCGAGTGCCATTATTTTTAATTTATTTTTAATTTTGTAACTTTTTGAAAAAAAATTAAAATTTTAGTTTCTAAATATTAAAAATTTCTGGAGAAACACCCCAAAACATAATTCTTCCAAATTTAAACTTATGCGTCATGCCCTCCACCAATTTATTTTTCATAGGAAAAAGAATAATTATATATATTTAGATACAAAAATAATTATATATAAACATATGTAAATCTATAAAAACACTTTTAAAAATCTATAAACATGTATAAACATATTATTATATATGTTTATATTTATATGTGCATGTGTGTGTATATGTACACACACACACACACTCACACACACATATTTATACATAATTATATGTTTCTATCTTGATATATATTTATTTCCTTTGAAAATTAAATTGATGCTTGTGATTGAATAATTACGTTCATTTTTGTGAAGGAGGAGGTTATGAATTTGAATTATTAATGTTCACTAACAAATAAATATTTGTTTTGAAAAAAAGAATAGCAGTTTTCAAATCCAAATTTAATTTCTGAATTTGAAAATATGATTTCAAAACTAGGAAACCAACTTCTGAATATAAAAAAAAATGAGATTTTAATATTTTTTGAATATTTGGGGATAAGATTGGGTTTATATATTTTAATGTACCAAAACTTAATAATTTTTAAGTTTGGTATTATTTTTTAAAATTTTAAAAACAAAGTTCTTTTTTTAATTACTTTGTATTTGATGTATCATTTACCAATCTTATTAATTAAAAAAAGATTCCCAAAATTTTCAAAATTAGCAAAAAAATATTCTAAAACTAAATATTTATGCACTTAAAATTATCAATGGAAAAATATCTCTTAATTATAAAACATGTACATGATCACATTTCAATTAAAAAAACTCAAGCAGGATTAGTTGAGATCCATCCCACTTTTTTTTCAAATATAAAAAAATGACATAAGTTTGATCGAGTTTATATTCAACCCATATTTTCTAAATAATTTTTAAAATATTTTTATTTTATAATTTTTATATTATACATGTTAATAAATTAGGTAAAATTATGTTTCTTTCCACTAAATAATAATTACTTTTTTATTAACTATTTTTACTTTTTTTTAAAAACACAAACAAAAATTAATTAAGTTTTTATATACTTTCACTTTATTTACTATTTTATCCCAATCACATCTACCTCACCAATTAAAATCTCCACATCAATAATTAAAAATTATAAAAGAATCAATAAAATATTGTGTATATTGTTTTTGAACATGCTAAACCTATATATAGCTTTTCAAAATGTATATACATCTTTTGAAATTGTATATCTACTATTTTGAAAATGCATCTATACCTTTTGAAAATCTGTACCTACTATTCAAAAAGTATATATAAGTTTCCAAAATAGCACATATATGTTTCGAAAGGATATATATATAGGTTTAGCATTTTCAAAAATAATATGCACAATTTTTTTGAATAATTTTTTATTAATTTAAAATGTTAATATAAAGATTTTAATTGGTGAGGTAGATGAGAGGGGGAGGAGATAAAAATGATAAATCTAAGTGAAGGTGCATAAAAACTTAATTTAAGTATTGTATGTGTGCATAAAAAAAACAATGTAAATATATATATATAATCTAGGAAAAAAAATAAATAATATGATTTTTCTAGAAAAATAGGTAAAATGGTAGCTTTGAAATAAGGAAATATAATTTAAAAATTTTAAAACCCTAATGATAAAATAAATTTTGTCTTTGAATTCGTCATGAAAAATATAGCTACGGTGATAAATTTCGTCAAATTCTAAGGAAGTCACAATTTAGTAATTTTTCTAATTTATTTAATAATTATTATAATAATTAGGAAAAAAAAGGACTGCATCATGGAAACGGTGATGTAGCTGCGCGCATGTGTAGTCCATGTTTCAAAAAAAAGAATTAAGAATAAGTTTTTTTATATTATTTGAATAAAATAAAAAAATATGAATCAGGAAACCAAATATGGTAAAAAGAAATAAGTACTTTGGGTGAGAGAGAGAGAGAGAGAGATAATGTGCATCAAAAAAATAAAAATTCATTGATTTTCTTCTGATAGTAGTTGATTATTTTAGAGTCGGATAAAATAATCTAAGAATAAAAGTTGTTCTAAATGTCGAAAGCTTCAGATTGATATCAAATTTATAAAATTTCCATGAAATATTCTGAGAGGTTGTGGTTTTCTCCTTTTGAAATTTCTTTCTATTTAAAGGCTGTAAATGATCGTGATTTATATTTCAATTAAAACTATTTAGAAATTTTATTGTGAATAAATAATTGATGAAAATTTTCTATATTTTGTTTAGTAAAATATATCGGAGTATTAATTATGTTTGGATAGTTTAACTATGTCTGGAATATGGTTTAATCGTAAATGATATATTTTCATTTCATATGTACAGGAACATTCCAAATAAATGGGTGAGTGCATGATATATATATAAATATATATGTATGTATGTATGTATGTATAATGGATGGTATTATGCGAACTCAAATTGTGACATTGTGCATACTGAGCCGTGAGGCATTTTTTTGGAGCATGGCTAATATATTATGCGAATTGGGACAATGTCTATGGTAAGTTATGTGGTGATTTTTAGATAATATCAAAAGAAAAAAAATATTTTATTAGAAAATATCAAATATTATTTTTCGAAGAATATCTAATATTTTTTTTTTGGAGAAGATCCATATTTTTTGGAGTATTTCCAAACACACACCTACATTTATATATAATATGTCACACTTATCTTTGACATGTGTGAGGGAGTCAATGGGACTCAGGATATGGGCATATAAATATTTCATTCATAATTATATTCATGTAAATATTTTACTTGAATGAGCATTGATATATATACATGATGTTTTTAAGTGCACTTAGGTAGGGAGTAGCCCTATATAATTTTATCTCTACTGAGCGTTGCTCACTTCATTGTGGGACCCCTTTCAGATACAGGACTAGGACAGATGAAAGACCCACATGCGGGATCATACGTGTGAAGAAAACCAATGGTGGCTTGAATAGTATATTATGTGTTTTTATTTAGCTGAGCAAAAAAAAAATTGTACGCTTCATTTGAGAAAACAAATTTATTTTATTACATATTTTATTGTGTGATGGAATGAATGAGATCCCCTCAGGATTGGGGTGTCACAATATATATATATATATATATTACACACACACACACACAATGTATATAGATAATATATATAATGTGTATATACTATATATACATAATTTATTTATTTGCATAATATAAAACAATAAAAAAATGTTGGTCAGGTTGAGACCCTGTTTGACCTGCGAGGATGCGACCTTTTTATTAGGACCCATTCCACTTGGTAGATATTTTTCATGATTTCCAAAAACATGTGGGTTGAATTCAGTCCCGATCATCCCATTTTTTTAAAATATGATGTGGCAATATTGAAGTGATAAGTGGGAGCATTTTCACATTGATGATTTGTAGTATACAAGAATGTAATTATTTTTCAATTTGATACACTTTCTAAATTTGAAAACTTGAAACTTTTCTAATTATTTTCAAAATAGAGTATTTTTACATAATTTTCTATATAATATTTCTAATTTTATTAGAATTTCATTATATAACTAATGCCATAAAAATCATGTTTTTTGTATTACATATTTATGAATCCAGCAAATCTTATGATGTACAAATTCTTTTATATGTTTGTCAATTATGAATATATGGGACAAAATTATTGCTACTTTGTATATCCAATAATGTGATCAAAATCACGAACAATATGCCATGACATTTTTAAAAAATAATTTTTGGGAACACATATAGTTTGGAACATAGATTGTCATATCTCATTCAATTAAAACTTATAAATTTTTTATCTTTTGAATCTCATGATTCCAAACTTTAAATTTATCGGATCTCAACCTTCTTAATGTTCTCTTCCCCACTATGCTCCAAAAATTTCATACAAGAAAAATGACTTGATTCAAATGACAATTACTTACTATCATAGTTAAGTTAGTTTTTATGTAAAAATTACATAAAAACTATTACTTTTGTCCTTTGATGATCATACAAGAAAAATTATCATAGTTAAGTTAGTTTATCCTTTGATGATCAACTTAATGAATTTTCTTGCATGATCTTGACTACTAATATCTGACAATTTGCCTATTTTAATAATGGTAGAATATTTTCTTGATCAATTACTTTTGTTAGTGGGGCTTTTAATTACTCAAATATCTTCAAAGATAATTATTAGATATATGTTCAAGATAAATCTAGATGAGAATATCTCTGGGCATTCCACAAGGGTTGAATTGTGTGAGGGCTTTCTTAGATAGGTGTTTTTATCTTAGTGAGATTTCTTTATCAAAGGTTAGGTCCTTTAATATGAACTAAATTCTTAAAAATGAGACTAGATTCCCTTGGTCATGGCTAGATATCATTGATTGAGATGAAGTGTATTAATTGTACCTAGATGCTTTTAGATGAGATTGAGTGTTACTAGTTGAGGCTAAATGCCTTTGATTGGAACCAAGTATCCACAATTGGGGCTAGAAGTTATTAGTTAGGATTGAGTATCCGAAGATGGGGCTTGATAAACTTAATTGGAAGGGCCCAACATGCAAAAGTATTTAGGTACTTGTTCAACATTCAAAGTACTGATTTTTTTATGATTATTTTGTATTATTTTTATGATGTGATTATACTAAATCTAGGCCTTAAATGAAAGAATTTTAGTGAATTGTATTTTTATGAAATTAGATAAATAATAGTGAAATAAGATCTAAATTGAGATAATTAGTGGACTTGATGGAAATTTGAATTGGAAGACAAAACAAAAATCGAAAGTCATGCGTTTCTAATGTCATGACTTATTTATATTACCACATGCCTGTTGAGAAGTTGTGGTAACCTAAAAAAACAATGCTTAGAAATAAGCCATGACTTGATAGACATCCATTTGATGACATATTGCAATTGTTTCTTGTGAGAATATCATGGTTCAGAAACATCCAAGCCCAAAGGTTGATGGGCATCCTATGATTGGTGTAAAAGAAGTGAAAATTGAGAATACAAAGCTCAACATGCAAGTGATTTTTA